>OZ026807.1:13375621-13650675 GCA_964023185.1 Macaria liturata | reverse complement strand
ACAAGATATTGAATCAGGCGTTACTTTGCGGAAATCCATTGTAAATGAAACTCTGGAAAATTATGTAGTGTTTTTCCGCTGCGACTGCTCCTTAACCGACTTCAAACAACAAACTTGGTGGTATATGGAGGAACGCACCTAAAAACCATCAAGTTTGTTGTTTGAAGTCTGTTAAGAAGCAGTCGCAGCGGAAAAACACTACATATTTTTCCAAAGTTTTATTTCTCTGCATCTGCACACATATATGTAAAATACACAGAATATATCAATCCCTTTAAAATATTTGCTAGTACTCATGTGTTGTAGCGTGTGCATAATGAATAAAATAATATATTTATAAATATAATAAGAGAGAAAGTTCATTTTAAAACTTCTACATTTTTACATGAATAAGTTTATAAGCTAGAGAGCCTAAAGCAATTGACAGGTTTTAATGTCAGTATCCTGAACTCACGATGGTCAAGTATTCAACGTGTCATCCAACCCATGGAAGCGCCCAGATATATGCCACTGATCTTGCCTCACTTGCTTATAATGCTTTAAATGGATGCCATGTTTTTTTCGAGTTTTTAGTATTTTTTTGCGTTTAAAGCGAGTGTGGCTCAGCAGTTCCAGTGTCTGCTCATCCAGACACCCTGGTTCGAATCCGACCCTACACCAATGACTTGTATTTTCAAGTTAGGTGTGGATTTACACTCGTTTAGCGGAGAAGGAAAACATCGTGAGGAAACCGACCTGTTTGAGGACCACAATATCCGAAGACATGTGTCCCATGATGTATCTGCACAAGAGAACTCCCCTAACGAATTAATTTTACGGGGGAGTCACGACCCTCAGTTATGAGGAAATACGACTCAAGAGAGTGTTTAGAAAACCCTGGTAAAATTATATAAATTATGAGTCCATCCAATTTCTTTACATCTATAATGTATGTGTGATATAAATATTTCCACAACAGTCGAGTCGTCGCCCCGCTTCAGCCGTGTCCAGTACAACGAAACACAAAAGGCCCAAAAAGAACTAGGTTATTTTATAAACAACCATCATATAATTATTTATAGAATTGTAGTATAATTATATATAGAAGTAATATTGTTGAGGTGATGGTATAATACTGGAGTAATCAAGATTTGGTACATTTGACCGGCTTCAAGAAAGGAGTCGCTTTTTTATGTTAACGTGTCGTAATAGGTTTATGTTGTAGTATTTTTACAAGTTTGGGTTTAGCTATTTTTAGTTTGGACGGTGAGCATGAGTGACTCGTTAGAAATTTATTAAAAAAAAATATTTATAAAAAAAATATAGAAATTTATTTAAAAAAAATTGATACAAACGTAATCTCGGCCGTTGACCTGTATATAGCTATCTCTTTTGCTTTCGCAGATTAATATTGCCGTCTGGCCGTCTCTGACTAGTGACTACTTAATGAAAAAAAATTATTTTGCATGAGAACAACAGAGACAGGGACACAAAGGTCAACGTTCGAGATTCTTCTTGCACCGCGACCTTGCTTTAGTAAAGTAACTCGAACTAAAATGTATTAAACAACAATCAATACTTATAACATGTATTGGATAATTGTTTATCGAACTATATTGTCCAATACTTTTATTATATTATTCAAAAAACTAAAATTTCTAACGAGAGCCGGTTCGGTTAATTTTGTTTTGTCCTTTATGTTTTTTGTTCTGTGCTGTCCAGTTTGTACTTTGTGTTGTTTTTAGTGTTAGTTTCATTTTGATTTGGAGATCATTATTTGTATCATTATAGGTATAATATAAATGTGAACATAAAGATAGTTCAATGGTTTTAACATGTTATATTCCGGTTTACAGAAGGTGAATGGTGATGACAAGAAAGATTCGGAGATGGAAGTAGATGAAACAGGTAATTCTAATTATTAATTTATAATAACTTCTCTTTTGACTATCTAAGTTATCATATCTCATGTAAAGCCAAATCCTTTTAATATAATTTCTCACTCTGTTCTTTATCATTACAAATTTCCCTTTCATCATAATCATACACTTTATTTTATGATAAAAGGTTGCCTGTATAAGATCGCTTTTAGTGATAACGTCGCCTCCGCCACTTGTGACACTATTTTTAGAAATATAAGTCTGTATCTATGAAAAATTAAACTACCAACAGAAATTAATATCACTGTATTATACTTCGGTTTTCCGAAACTTGTCGAGCTAATTTTCGACATAATTATTGACGTAAGTGCTAGCCGGTTATTCCAACTAATAGAAATTAATATATTCTCATTCCAACAGACAACAAACAACAAGAAGACAAAGACAAGACTGACGAGAAACCAGCCGAGGAGAGCGAACAAAAAATGGACACTGACACAGAACAAGCCGTGGACAAACCTGACACCGCTGACACTTCCAGCCAGGAGACCACAGACAGTGAGACCAAGTCACAAGACCCCAAGAGCCAAGACTCAAAGAGCCAAGACAGCCAAGACTCCAAGAGCCAAGACAGCCAGGACTCAAAAAGCCAGGATTCCAGCAAAGACGTAGACATGTCCGACAAAACTGAAGTGAATGGAACGGAAGAGAGTGAAAAAGTTGAGGCAAAAAGTGTTGATGTTATACAAAGTAGCCCGCTAACTTCAACTGCATGATGGTAAGCGGCCACGTGTAGGTGAAGTAATGTTATGTTTGCACTGACCTGTGTGATTGTGAATCTGTGAAAATGTAATGATAAATGTGACAGACAGCGCCATCTAGCCCCATACTAAGCTTGCACTTGTATCATGGGTACTAACAGATATAATACATACTTTTTTATATGTATTTAATGTTAGCATCGGGACAGAGATATTCAATTGGCTGGCTTGTTTTCAAGTATGTGTGGATTTGCACTCACTTAACGGTGAAGGAAAACACTGAAAACCGCCATGTTTGAAGACACAATCTGAGAACATGTGTCTACCGTGGAAGTTGTACTCTGTATTCTATGGTGGAAGTAAAAAATATAGTTATCTTTCACAGCGGTTGTCAGAATGTGTTTTTGTCTGTCCATGTTTTATTTTGTTTATTTGATGCAATAGAT
The DNA here is from genome assembly GCA_964023185.1 of Macaria liturata. Lineage (NCBI taxonomy): Eukaryota > Metazoa > Arthropoda > Insecta > Lepidoptera > Geometridae > Macaria > Macaria liturata. Next base: position 13,647,609 of record OZ026807.1, on the reverse strand, counting down.
GTAAACGATCGTACTTGTGTACAGCTATTTTTCTTTTTGGTTTCTATATATTATATGACTAGGTATGTATCTTTTAATCGTAAGAGGAGATTCACGCATGTAATCTATCGAGACATTTTATCAATATGGTAACTAAACGGTTTTCACTCACGTGTAATTCGCGTATGTTGTTTACGCGTTATGAAGATGGGTGTCTTTACATCCGAAACGCGTAAACAACATACGCGAATTACACGTGAGTGAAAACCATTTAGTTAACATATATGTAATCAATCATTTTTGGTTATATATATTTCAAACAATAAATTGATTATATTGAGCATGAGCATGTAAAACTTGTTCACTTTCTTTGAGAATAGTTTGATATGTAAACATTTGATTATGACATGCAACATTTATAATGAAGATGTGATTCCACCCTGGTCAGTGCAAATACTCCTAAAACTGAACATTGTCTTGGACTGTGTAGTAACTGCGTTTGTTATATTCGTACTGTAAGTTAAATACAGCATTATAATTTTATTTTATTAATAATAAATAATTTTTAAAATAAAAGCGTTTGTCATGTTAATTTATTACCGATTCTACATACATAGTTATCTACGAATAATGAATGCAACGGAATTGTAATCAATAAAAAAATAAGTCGGGTTTTCCTTCCTGACGCTATATCTCCAGAACGCACGAACCGATTTCCACGGTTTAGCATTCGTTGGAATGGTCTCGGGCTCCGTGAGGTTTATAACAAAGAAAATTCTTGAAAATTTTCAACAGAAAAGCGGAAAACGGAAATTATTATTTCACATACAAAAAACGAAGCCATCGAAACGGAGTTCGCCGGGTTTGCTAGTTCCTTACAAATGTCGCGTTGAAAATGCATCCATTTCATCTCTCCCACACAAAGCTAGCTCGTAATTGGTTGCGTGCCGGCAAAAAAAATCTCATGTGTTAGGCCCCGCTCACCAACTCAACCGCGGTGTTGTCGGTTGACCATCTCGTGGAATTATGGTTTTTGGCTATGTTACGTTTCTCTAGTGATCATTATTCGTGATACAATAAAGCAATAGGAAATATTTTACGCAAGTCATTTGAAATAGGATTTCATGAATGAGTAATTAAAATTAATAAATCAGAATCTGCCAGGTCTAAACACCACTAAACGATAATTTGCTGTTAGATTTAAAATAGATTTCTTGTATTTTCATATGAATAGGTACTGAAATTAGCTGAATGATTTCTCCACATTAGGTTCAAATAGTAAAATCATTAAGTAGGTAACGCTTGGTGCTAAGTATTGGCCAAAAAAAAACTGGCGCATCACACCAAATTATTATTTTTTTATGTCGGTAAAATCTTTCATTCAAACAAAACACTGATTAACTGAATCAAAGCCATAAATGTATATGATTGGTTTTCTAGAGCTCTTTATTTCCTTTTCTTTTTGGTAGAAATACATACATACATTAATGTATATTTCTTAGTTTCTGTGTCCTACCATACGACAGTTTGTATAGGAATGTTTGGTACTACTACAAAATCGTAACATATTTAGTTTACAGGGTTATTAGCAACGAATGCTTCGAAGGAAGTTTACAGAATTTTATATTGTTTTTAGAACAAATGTAAATGTTTAGAATTTGTAAGGCTTACATAATATGTAAATAAATATAACGATGCGAGCGGCCAAAATTAACTGACATTTTTAATTAGTATTACAAAAATAATTCGTTGCTGGTAACCCTGTTTTCCATATTAGATAAAAGAGTACAAAATTGTACTAATAAATAAAAATAAGGTTTTTATTGTTACAATAAAGAAGAACTTTAATCTAAGTATTGTGTTTTCTTAATAAAATGGTAGTGTTTTAAATGTGGTTTTTCAATCTGGGTCCCATATTTTTGCTCAAATATCCTGTAAGAAAACAGGATGTACCTAAGTACATAGACACAGGATGTTCTAATAAGTCCATTCTGTTCTTACTGCATGAATTCGGTCCTTCAGGCAATAAATTTTTGCTCATTAGGGGAAATAGGTAACTAACTCACCTTTACATAATAATATAATAAAGCTGAAGAGGGTCGAAAATCTGAACATTGAAGCTATTTAAAAAAAAAATTGGAGATATTTCGAATTGATAGCAGAATACGTTCCAACAATTTCTAGAAATTTTGTCTTTTTATTTAAACGCTCATCACGCAAAAACGGTTGAACCTATCATCATATTTTTTGGTATGAAGGTAGTATGAGGTTTTAGGAGTGTGATAGGCTACTTTTTATCCTGAAATAATGCGAGCGAAACCGCGGGTGTCAACTGGATTAGAATAAAAATGATCACATAATAATTGATATGGTTTTATTACCAATTCTAGATATTTTGGAAATACAAATTGCGCGCCGAGCTAATGTTACATTAATTACAAACACCTTGAGCTAGTATGAACGCGCCCTACGTTACATTTTAGTTAGGTGTATCGTCAAAGGTGGATTTTCATTAAACCAAGATAAGTACCTACCAAAAAACATTATAAATTTTAAATTAAAAAAAAAATACAATTTTACTGGTAAGATGTGTAAAAATATTGAAGGGCGGTTTTAGTACATCGATATCAACAAGTTTCGGAAATGCAACAAAAACTACTCTTGCTTACAAAAATTCGTCGGCCAGCGAAAACAAAGTTATAAATTAAGTATTTCATGAATTTCCAAAAGTTATTTATATTGATATACAGCACCTGCTTTTTTTTAAGTTTTGTGCAAGTTACCAGTATGCTTGTATATACAGAACCATGACACCCATTATAATAATAAAAATTCACCCTTGCGATTGCTTTCTATACAATATAAAATTAATAGTTCATAGTATAGTTCAACAAACTATGTATTATTTCACCAAATCAAAGTTTATAGAGAGGTATTTCATACAAATATTTGATAAAAAGCAAAAAGAATTGGTTATAATACATAATGAAATTAGTTAGTTTTATTTTGCGTAAAAATTAATAAACAAATCGACACGGACTTTAGAAAATCATAAACAAAATTTCATCAACTTTGCTACTTTTGAAAGTCACTGGAGATTTTTTTCATATTTATTAAGACTTTGTATGTAAATGTCTTTCTTTAAACATACATACGTTTGGTTCTGCAACTATATTAATATGAGCTTTGGAGTCGACATTCAAGTCTTCAAAAAATCCATACAAAAACATCACATTTATACATCCATCCAAATTTACTTTCAACAAGCTTACATACAATTTATCAAAATTATCAAGTTATTATAAAGTTTTAAAGTTTGCTTGGAAACAATTCGAGGTTATTTATATTTAAATATTTTCAAATAATCCAAGGAACTTCAATTTTAATTATTTATAATCAGCAAAGACATGAAACAGACAAGTATAGATATTTTCACAGCAAAAACAATCAGCCAATCAGAGACGGGCTAAATGACATCAATAAATCAATAACAACATTTGGAACATCATTTTATTTATATTTCATGTTCTGATCTTATCTAAGCGACTGGTGGTTTAAACAATAATTTCCTTGTTTTCAAGTGTATAATTAATTATCTGTGCTTCTCCGATTGGCCTATTCTTGTGTGATTTTTCTTACATTATATTTCTTAGACCTAACTAATACGCATATTAATTACTTTAATTAATTTAAATTCAACACAATCATAAACTGATGCACGAAATACAAACAGAAATTAACAGTTGATATTACATTATTTTATTTGTATTGCTGTTTTATTTTCCATATTTACTGTGACTATAAAAATGTGCCTCAAAATCGATAAGGATTCCTCATTTGAAAAAAACAAAGATTTTTAAACAATCATTTTTTTTTACAAACATCAATAAAGTCAGATTCAAGACAAATAACTAATACTATCATACCTAGATGAATTAGCACAAACATGGAATTGTACAAATTAAATTAAATTGAGAGACTTATATATAAAAAAACAAGTAATTATAGTATAAAGAATAGTTGTAAAATACTCTGTAAAAATGTTAAAAGAGCTATTGAATAATCGCAAGATGAAATCGGATGAAGCTGATAGAATATTAAAGGTATACAAGAAAGAGGCCTATATCCAGCAGTGAGACAAAACAGACTGTAGATGATGATGATGAAAACAATGAACTTTAGTGAGATCAATACATTAATTAAATTTAATTGACTTCATATTTTAGACCCATAAAACAAAATTTTAAAATCTACAAAAGTAAATTCGATTATTTAAACATTTTTTGATATAAATATAAAAGCATTCTTCTTCTTATCGAATCAGAGTGGCCAACTCTGGTGTCGAGAGTTTATCAAGATAGATAGATAGATAACCGCCCTAAGGGTCTCTGACATGGCATAACGACTGTCGTACTAGACAAACAGAAGAGACCTGCAATTTAACGTGTCATCCGACCCAAGGAAACGCCCAAAATGCCACTTTTACAACAATAGTATTACAACTATTGTTTACTATAATAAACAATACAAGTAAGTATAATAAATGTAACATCTACGTATAAACGCTAAACTCACTCGTCGATCGCGTCGTCTGCATCTGAAATAAAAAAATATATATTTCAGAACACATCCACACAGCACCATCACACACACACACACACAGCGCCATCTAGTCACATAATAAGCAAATTAGGAACATGAATTATTATTTATTTAAACGGGAATAAATAACAAGTAATAATCCATTGACAAAATAAATATTTCAGGACATATCACACGGCGCCATCTAGCCACAAACAAGGCAAATTAGGAACATGAATTATTATTTATTTAAACGCGGATAACTAACAAGGATGCATTTTATATTATATAGATTATATAGACAAATATATTACAACATTACCAAAGGAAGGTAAATTGTGTAGTTTTGATGGCTGATGATGATATTTTTTTTTAACAAGGAATGGTTTTGCACTTGACCGTAATTCGCCTGATGGTAAGCAATCGTTACGGACTAGGATGGAGCGTGCTTACACAGTAAAAAAGGATTCACTCTCGCTTTAAAGATCGCAAGATTGTACCTATTCCGCGGGGAACAGGGAGTCAGGCAGGGAGTTCCACAATATGTATACCAAATACAAATCATTCTTAACCCTTAATAGGGCAAAGGACAATTGTTTACCACCTCACCTTTTTGACCATAGTGCAAGATTAGTTCTATGTACATTTTCATAAATACACTATTTTAAATGCGAGAATACCATCAAAACTTTTATTAGTACTGGCAACTAAGCTAACTGTCAAAGTTTGCAAACTGTCATCATTCAAACAAAAATTTTGACAAATTTTGAAAATAGGAGGTGTACGCGCCATTTGATTAGAAATTTTGTCATACCAAGATTCTGGTAAGTGGTTTTGTGATATTTGATACGATAATTGATTATATTATCCTGCATGACTCGTAAAATAATTTTTGAAGTGAAACCTGGGCTATTTAGAAAATTGTCGTAAACTTGGTGGTAAAACTCTTACCATTGCCCGGTTACGAAACCTTAGTAGTTTTTGGTGGTAAAATAGTTACCGTTACCCATTTACGTACTTGTTATTTCAGGAGAATGTCGAAGAAAAAGCAGTTATCTGACAATATTATCGCCAGTATTCTTGAAGATGATCTCTCCGCTATTGAAAGCAATGACGAAAGTGTTTCAGAAGAACCACTTTTGGGCAATTGCGTACTGGATTACGACGATGAAGTATCGCGCGGCCTATCAAGGATAATTGGGGAAGAGCCTATGTTGGAGATCAGAGAATTACAACATTGGGAAGACCCTCCTGGGCCACGTGTTTCTGTAGAATATTTAGAAAGCGTTGAACCAGCACTGGCTAAGGAACCGGTGATGGAAGTAAGTACGCCTTATGAAAATGATCACAAAGTCTCTTCTGGCGCTCTTTCCGAATCAAACCACCTGACTCCGGCTCAGTCTGACTTAGTGCCTAATGAAACGATGAGCACAAATATAGTTAGTAGGCCTATTCGTGTAGCACAAATCTGGTCAGATACGATTCCAAAGCATAGCATACCAAAGTTTGATAAACGGCTGACTGTAAACAGGCACGTCACTCATAAAACATCGCCTATTGAATTTTTCGACAATTACTTCCCTAGTGATCTCGTAGATTTGTTGGTAGAACAAACAAATATTTATGCGGCACAAAGGCAAACGCGTCACTGGAGTCCAACATTTGAAGCTGAAATGCGTGCATATCTTGGTGTCTTGATCATGATGGGTCTTCACCCCTTACCTGATGTCAATCTGTATTGGTCTACTGATACTTTTTATAGAAATCCCGATATTTCCCAAACCTTTACTCAAAAGAGGTTCAAAAAACTGACTGAAAACATTCACTTAAATGATAATACAAAAGAATCTGCAAGAGATTCGCCAGATCATGATAAGCTTTATAAAATACGTCCTATGATAACAAGACTAAACGAAATATTCCAGACTCAATGTTCACAATCAAGCACTCAATCGGTGGACGAAAGCATGGTGAAGTTCAAAGGTAAAAGCACACTCAAACAGTATATGCCGAAAAAGCCAATAAAAAGAGGATATAAGGTATGGGCCCGGTGTGATGCTAAGACTGGGTACATGTATGTCTTTGATATATATATCGGCAAAGCAGATGAAAATGCATCAAGCGAGGAAGGCTTAGGGTATAATGTCATAATGAAACTATGTCAAGGTGTTCCACGCAATACTCTAGTAGCTTTTGACAACTTTTTTACCGGTATTCCTCTAATGATAGATTTGTTGCTAAAGAAAGGAATATATGCCGTCGGTACCGTGCGTTTGAACCGAAAAGGCTTACCAGAAAAGTTGTTGCCCAAAAATAAACTCAAGAAGGAAAAACTTGCAAAGCACGAGTTCATGTATAAAACCAAAGCTCCCGTTTCTGCGATACAGTGGATGGATACTCAACTGGTGAACGTTTTGACAACAGCACACAACCCAAAATCGGTGTCTACGATCAAACGAACACAGAAAGATGGCTCCAAAAAAGATATTACCATCCCAACTGCTATTGCCGAATATACTGTAAACATGGGAGGTGTTGATCATTTTGATCACTTCCGGGCCTCATATCCAATAGGCCGAAAATCGAGGCGGAACTGGTTGCGTCTATTTTATTTCATGTTTGATGCAGCTATCATCAACGCATACATAGCTTACATACAAATTCACAAGCAAACAGTTCACACGCATCGAGATTTTCGACTTCGTTTGGCTCGTAGCCTTATAGATGGATTCACAGGGAAAAAAAGATCCACTAATATTACTTTCAGAAACAAGCAAGGTGGAAATTTCGGGGTACCCGCTGAAATCAGACGCTCTTCTGTGCCACACTACCCACAAGACCAAGGCAAATTTACCAGATGCCGATTTTGCAGCACAAAAAATACTCAAAAACGATCAAGAATCATTTGCGATGTCTGCAAAGTAGCTTTATGTGCCACACCATGCTTCAAAAGCTTTCATATTGCTTCAGAAGAAGGAGAGGCTATGGACTGTAGCAGCTCCACAAGCTCTACCCTAACGGGCTAAGGTCAAATAATTACCACCAACACCTAAACGTAAACGGGCGATGGTAAAATAATAACCACCAAATATTCGCGTACTTGTGATTAAATATTTTTAGATTTTACGAAAAAATGTTAAATATGGTCCTAATAAACGTATAAATAATACCTCAAAACCTTGTTTTATAATTATTCTTTTCTCCGCCCTATTAAGGGTTAATGAATGATTTGTATTCTCCATGTAACTCCATAGATACAAATCAATTTGATGCACATTTGTTGTTTACAATAGGAAACATAATAAAAAAAAATTGTGGTATAAACATTTAGGTTATCATAGATAAATTAACTTGAAAATACAAGTAATTGGTGTAGGGCCGGATTCGAACCAGGGTGCGTCTGGATCAAAAGCAGACACTGGAACCGCTGAGCCACACTTGCTTCAAGTGTAGATTTGCACTCGCTTAACGGTGAAGGAAAATATCGTTAGGAAACCGACATGTTTAAGGACCACAATATCCGAGGACATGTGTCATCCGTGGAAGGACCTGGGCGCCCACCACGATGTATCTGCACAAGAAAACTCCCCTTAAGAATTAATTCTGCGGGGGAGTCACGACCCTCAGTCATGAGGAAATACGACTAGAGTGAGAGAGAGAGTTAAATTAAACACCTTCATAGTGACCTTCATAGTTTCCGTTGGCATTCTCTAGTCTCATGTGCCGCAGTCTGGCGGCCGCCTCCTCGGGGGAGCTCTCCTCCGCGTCTTCGAAGGACTCGTCGTCACCTGCAATCAAATATAAATAAAATCTTCGATCAACAATACCAACAAATACATTTATTTTGAACCATTTAAGCTTATATTTTTTCATAAATAATTATTAAATGTAATATATGTTAACGAAGTAAATCTTGAAATGTGCTTTCCCTCTTTAATAATTACGAGTTATGAGAATGTAACGTGACATGATTTCGAATAAATTATTTCTTTGCATTTCAAACTAATACACTACTATTTTATATATACTTACATACATACATACTTATTATTTTACATAAAAATAATAAGACTCAACACAAATATCTGCTGATTGAAAATGGTCGATTATTCGTGTTGTGCGCGAATCGAACCTGCGACCCTTGGTGCTAGAGGCAGACATTCTACCAAGAAGGTAAAAATAAAATAAATATTTACATATATTTATTTATTTTTATATTTACCCTCATCAATATCCTCTCCGTCCATGTATGCCTCGTCCTCTGGGTCGGGGTGCAGCGCCTGCCCCTGGTTCATGGCCTGGTACATGGCTTGCAGGTCTCCCTCGTTGGGGGGGACGAATCTGGAGGCAATACAATACTTTATTAATAACACAGTCAAACTCCAAAAATTGGAAAACAAAATATAAAATAATAATATTATTAAAATATCATGACTTAATCATATGTCATATCATGTCATCTTAATTTATCCTAATGGTCTTTAATCTATACTTAATATTATTAAAGCTGAAGAGTTTGTTTGTTTGAACGCGCTAATCTCAGGAACTACTGGTGCGAATTGAAAAAATATTTTTGTGTTGATAAGACCATTTCTCGAGGAAAGCTTTAGGCTATATAACTTCACGCTGCAACTAATAGGAGCGAAGAAACAATAGAAAATGTGGAAAAAACGGGGAAAATTATTCATCTTTGAGGGCTTTCGTTGCGTGCGCTGCGAAAACGGTTCAATATATCAAAAAAATGTGTATGAAAGAATTATTCCTCTTCAAATGATCAAACAAAACGTCCGCAACAGTATATGTCTATCTTTTAAGGTTAACTAACTAACTAACTAGAACCGTTTTTATGGTAATAACTATTCCACGCGGACGAAGTCGCGCGCACCAGCTAGTTTAAAATATACATCAATGTCGTAAAACGTATAAGTGATAACAATATACCCGTTATATTCTAGCTATAGTATCAATTACTGTGATTATGATTATGAATTACAATTATTCATAGAGGACATCTTAATCTATAATAATTGATGGTATCGAAACCTATCTGATACAAAAAAAAATAATAGATAGTAAGCAGCCACGGTCACTGTTGACTTGGTGGTGGGTACACCATGTAGCGACCAAGCATTCGGCGACATTCGGCTATTTCCGTTTTTGGCATCGTAACCAATCACAAGCAAGCTTTGTGTGTGTGTGTGTGTGTGTGTGTGAGAGAGAGAGAGATGAAACGTGTAAGTATTTTCGACTCGACATTTGAGTACATCAGCCTGTTATCGATCACTGCTGAGCATAGGCCTCTCTACTAGTACGCCACTCATCCCGGTCCTGCACAGATTGAATCCAGGTGCTCCCTGCGGTTGTTCTAATATCGTCAACCCATCGCATTGGTGGGCGACCTCTGTTTCTACTGCCAGTCATGGGTCTCCCAGCCTCCTATGGGGCTCAATGTTGCAATGCAAATGTCTCCATCGCTGTCTTATAGTTTTATGATCTTGGTATACACTTTTAACAAGCTGACATGCAGCCATCTTAAGTGAAGCCACCGGCAACCACTAGTTATGGTATATTAGGTACAGAGAAAGATATATAGAAGAACATATGTAATAGTGTTTAATAAACTGCCACATAGTTTAATAAACTTGCCTCTGAACGCGTTTATATACAATTAAAAACTTCTTTCTTAACAACCAGTTTTATTCAAAATTAATACATGAGATTGCCTTTGTCAGAATCATCATTTGTGTATGACCAAACTGTTACATAAGTTTAGTAAAGTCTCATTTAATTTAAGTAACTATATATCGTATAACTGTGCAAAAATGTAAATTGACTTGCCCAATGTAACATGATGTTATAAGGTGAATAAATTTCTATTATTATTATTCATACCTGAGTTGTGTGATGGGAGAGTTGTCGGCGTCAAACTCGTCATCATCATCATCCTCAGCCGGCGCGTCGCCCGCGCCTGCGGGGGCTTGCAGCTGTGACAGTCTATAACAAGATATATACATCAATCATCATACTTTATATCAAATAAATATTTTTATACATAACACACAGCGCCATCAAGCTACATACTAAACAAATGCTTGTGTCATGGGTATCAGATAACAGATTAAAACATACTCTTATATATATTTTTTACTTCTTTATAATGATCCTCATGTCTATGTCTCATATAGAATCTTACAGACATTTATAAATTACGTTGGAAAATTATAAATTTATGCTGCTTGTTATTTTCCCATGGAATTTGTATTTGCTACAATAAATGAATTGCTTTACTTATTTATTTATTGTAGTTACACGCTATACTTACCCAATATTTCACCAAAACATACAAAATGGATTAATAGAAGAGATAGATGTGTTATCTTTTTAACAAAGGAATTACAAATTCGCTTAAGTAATTTAAACACACACACTAGGTATCCATATGTATTTTTGTTGTATAGTTATATTGTTGTATACCTGAGTTCATAGCTTAGCACCATGTAGAGAGCAGGCGAGGGCTCGCGCTGCACGGCATGCAGAGATATGTTGGGGTACTGCAGGCTCAGGGTGGGGGCTGACCCTCCGCCCGCCAGCTGCCCTCCGCCCCACACTACTTCACTGAGGACACATGGAAATAATTCATGAATCCTCCTTACTTACCAATTTACTAATGCACTAAATACCCCAAGTGAGATGTCTATGCAGGACTTTTTCACCCCAATATTCAGTTGGGTCAGACTTGATTCCAACTTTTTTTAGTTTGGATGGTATTTAATTGTAAATTTAAATTATTTACTATCAAATTCAACTATACCATGTCTAACTATAAATATTATTACAAAATTGGTAAAAAAATCAACAGTCTTATGTACTTCAAATATTATATGAATAGCTTCAGGAATATATATCTTGAGTTTTCGATAAAGCAATCCTGTTATTTTTTATTGTACCTATACAGGATTAACAATTGAATGGTATTGAGTAATTGATAAAATTGGCAACTACATGTAATATGTTTATTTATCTACTTTACTAAATTATTCATAAATGTACCTACCTATTTAACAGAGAGAATCATCAATACAAAGACCCATAATGAATTAATTGTAAGTACTTATAGTGTAGGGAGTCGAGACATTCAGTACTGAGGAATATGACTTAAAGAGGAGCAAGATTACAGGTATGTTAAAACTGTGCTCAAACCCATCAGGTAATATGCATCATCAGTTGCACAATAACTTGGGTTCAACAGAGCCTACAACATATCTACACATATCATACTAGCTGAAACATACGTAACACTATTATTATGAGAAGTTTACATAACAAGAAACTCAATCGATTAAACGAAAACTCAAGGAAAACAAAATCAATTATACCATACGTAGTACATAGGTTGGAAATTACTGGTTGTGTTTTCAGCAAATAATGTTACTCCCAGGCCAATAAAACAAGGAGTTACTTACCTCTCAGTGATGTAAAGAGTCGCTGTACCTAATTCTTGGTCATTTACCAGCAGTTTCGTGCCAGAAGTTTGGAATAAAATGCCCGAAGCCGGCGCGGAAAACGTTGATGATACAACGACCATTTTGGCTTATATGAACACAATTTGAGGTTTAAAGTTAAAAAATGTGCGTTAGGAATAGCTTTAGACGGTATAAAGTTTTATACAAGTTTCAATAGTATTTTGACGAGGAATGTAGCAAAAATAGTCTTTTTAGAATAACGCGCACGCTGAAGGCGAAATTATTTATTGTTGTGCGTTGCGTTTCGGTCGTGCTAACAGCGTTCAGAAACGTGCTAATCTTCTTTGTTGCGAATCACGCCCAATACATGAATAAATTTGATACACTCAGCAAGAATTCATAAAAAATTAGTCTAAATAGAGATTAATATATAATGATTTTCAATCAAACGAGCAGATTCAGATTTAAATAATATGTATATTTTAACATAACCCTTTTATGTTTGGATTGGAATTGCTAAAATAAAACGTTTATAACCGGAAACAGGGTTGCAATGTATTCAAAGTAAGCAGTAAATAAATTTCTACCACATGATTTTTTGTTTTTCTTTCTGGTAAACTAATATTTACGCCGGTGAAAGACAAGACAAGACAACTGTCATGTCAATCAAACAAAATTAACTAGAAAAATGTCGGGCAGTAGGACAGGAGTGTGCGAGATGTTTCTTTAGATTTTGTGTAATTTCTAGTAAATTTGATGCGTTTCATGAATGAAAATGAACTCTTTTAAAAATGTTTTACCTTATTTGGATCAAAGAGTGGGAAGCCGAAGTTTCTAAAGAGATTGCGACGCTGGTGAGTTTCGATGATAAAATTTTCGTCTGGTTTCTTTACAGTTTATTTATGTCATGTCTAAGTATTGCGGCATGGAAATAATATAAATCGTTACTGTTATCTTTAACCACCGCCCATATCAAAATTATACATGTTTGAGTGCTATGTTCAGACAACACAAAATTGCAACTTTGCTCATGTTACCCACAGAGCTCAAACGCAATGAATTTGAGTTCAACCGCAGCAGGGCTTTCCTACAGGTTGAGAGAGGGCTATCAAACTAGGTCATTTATTCTCAGACTAATAAATTGCCACAACACATTTTATAATCAAGCAACATATAGGTATGCTATGGAACATGAAAAGTTTTCAGAGAATAACATTCACTGAACCATTGACTTCAAGATGCCATTTATAATACACTGTCTAGGACAAGAAATCAGCATTTTAAATCAACACATAATAGCATTCCACACTATTATAGTAAAGTTATTATAGTAAAGACTAGTTGTCTTTGGGATACATAAGAGCTCTAACTATCCATCCATCTTGTCGGGTAATATGGTATAATCTGGATGTGCATAGATTATGGTTTGAATCTTTGAGATGGATCAGAAAAAATCCAGCTAGAGGTGTTAGAATCTAAGCTAAGCATTCAGTTAGTAAAACCAACAAGAAGACCAGTATTTTGGTATTCTATAGAATACACCTCGGAGAGCAAATTAGCAGCTGATTCCTTCAGCTCCATTCTACAGCTGAATGAGCTGAAAGTCAGCAGGTATACACCGTTTTATGGTTGAAGAACTACATATCACTTTGATTCTACTTATAGCATTATTCATAAGTGTGTTGGGAAAATCAAAGATTGCACAACTTGGCAACACCAACTGAACCTATGTTTTCTAATGACCATCAATCTAGGGTAAACACCTATTTACTCTAGATTTAAAATCTCTACATGGGTTTTGACTATTTACCTACTGACTAAGGTCTTACGAATAATGAATACCATAGAAACGTAACTAAGCCAAAAATAAAACAATTCCTCGAGATGGTCAACCACCGCCACCAAGATTAATTTTATTTATTTATTCATAATACACATAAAAACAACTTACAAACTAAAACTTATATAATAAAATAGAAACATGATCTAATAGGATATGTGAAACAATTTGTAAATTTATAAGTCTAACTATTGTGTACAACTCTCTTTACAATATAATGTTATACTCTTAAAGTTTAAGTTGTGGGAAGCTTAACTCTTTAGTGACCACACATAGGGCTATTTCTAGCATTGTAACCAATAACAAGCAAGCTTTATGTGATGCGGCTTTACACCAAGTGAGCGAATGCTCATTCTACTCCCATTTTGTTTAATTCTTTTAGTGTAAACGGGAGTAGAGCATTCTTTCGTTGTTCTTAGCGCATACACAAAGATTCTATGGAATGCTCTAAGAATGCTCGCTCGCTGGATGTAAACGGCGCGCGAGCAGTTATTTAGAGCGTTCTTGCGTGTTCGGACGTGTTCGCGCCCTTGAGTGGTCTCTTCAAAGTGATCTTGTGTTCTAGTGAATGAATACACATATAATAAAATAGAAAATATTGTACTTTTATTATGTACTACAAATATTAAATTTAAGATTTTTTAAAATAATTGGTTTTAATTTTAACTACGCCCTAATTCCCCTATAAACAGGGTTAATGTAAATTTAACATTTAAGTTTACGAATGAGTTCTACCTCTTTGTTCGTCTGGTGTAAACTCTTAATACGAGTTTTCGTTTACACTATAAGATATTTTTTTTTGGAAAGGACTATGCAGCTGGTTGCCAAGTGCTACCATTGCTGCGTCACCGGACGATACTAAAAGATAACGAAATAATGCTCTTGTTAAGCTATGTTCATTTGATGTAAATCCCCCTGAGAGTGGTGTATGGAAGAGACGTAAAAATGTTGATGCATTTTCGACGAGTCTACATTTGTTAGGAGTTACTTTTCTATAGTTTTCAATTATTCGTAGCTTAGCGTTATATTTAATTAATAACAAATATTTATAATTTACCATATTCCCGACCCTTCTATTCGGAGCTGATATATATTATATACATAATCTATACATATAATAAAGCTAAAGAGAGTCAAAATATTATACAAAGAAGATATTAGAAAAAAAAATACATTTGGGTATCTATACGTTAAATCGATAACAGAACACGTTTCAGCACTTTTGTCTGTTTATTTAAACGCTCATAACGCAAAAACGCTGAATGGATCATCATTATTTTTGGTATGTACATAGGTACTATGAGATCTTAGAAGAGTCATGGCTACTTTTTATCCTTAAAAATAATGCGAGCGAAGCCGTGGTCGTCCACTAGTTTTTACATATTATGTCTATCTATACCTCAGAAATTTCTATGTACTTGTTCTTTTTTATGATATAAATATATATTTTTACTTGCTTTCTAAAGGCGAATGTTTTTTTTCGTGCGTGTGTTTGTGTTTGTTATTTCTTCACACTCAAACGGCTGAACCGATTTGAATGAAATTTGGCATGGAGATACATTAGAGCCTAGATAATCACAAAGTTAGGCTACTTTTCATGCAAATTTAACGCGGGTAAAAGCGAAAATAGTTACAGTACAATTACATTGGTATGCTATGTATATACCTACTGTAAAATTAAAATAAAAGCCTACATCAATATTGCTTAGCACTCGTATGTGTGAGTAAACATGTACTAAGTATATAAATATGCATATCTACTTATCTTATTTCCTAATCTACTTTTTCAAAAGGCAGCGTAGGTACCCAAAATGCTGGCTGCATAACCCCGTTGAATAGCTAGACTAATCTTTTGGGCAAAGTACAAAGTAATATTATATGTCTAAAAAAAATTAAGTAACATATCTTTTTTAGTTTATTCGGAAGTGTTATTTATTTTGTTGTTTATAAAATATATCTTGTGGTTTCTTATTTCCTTGTTTAACAATACATTATTTATTACGAATTAGTGTCTTCCGATTTCCGATTTATTTACTAAGAGCAAAGTCGCGAGGCGCAGTTTTCAAATATACTTTGAAGTACTACTGAAATAGCGTTTGGCGCATGATGACGTCATTATGCACAACTTTTACATTTAAAGCTGTATAGATCAACCAAGTTCTAAGGTCGTCTTCTCGACGAAAGAGAGTGGTCAACACAATATATACCTACACTAATATAGCTGATATATAGCTAATATTATAAAGAGGTATAAGGATATTCTCAAGGTGGCAGGAACCCTATGGACCAGAACTGCCAGGAATAGAGAGATGTGGAGAAATTTGGAGGAGGCTTTTACCGCCGCGGACCTTATACTGATGAAGATTCACTAACAAACTAATCTAATTAATAATAATAATTAACATACTAACACCACTAACAAAAATATTGAAACTTTTTTGATGTATCCGGTTAAGGATAATAAAAGTTTTATTTTATTTATTTTTTTATTATTTATAAAGAGGTAAGATTCCATTGTTTGAGTGTTTGAATTGAATCGACTCCGAAACTACTTGAACGATTTAAAAAAATCTTTGACCATTAAAATCCTACTTTATTCTTGATGAACATAGGCTCTATATTTAATACGAGAAAAAATAGGGTTCCGCGTGAAAATTTCGACAATGTAACCCAATGTGTAGAAAAAGTACCTACCTACGGGCGGCCCTTACATGCTTAGATCTCCAAAACTAGGCAACGGGTTTTGATGTGTATTTTTTAACAGATAGTATTTTAAGAGGACGGTTTTTAAGTTTATATTGTGCATATGACGTAACCGTACGAAGCCGGGTAGAGTAGCTAGTCATAAAATATAGAAGTATGTACAATATTCAGTATTCAATATTTTTTTTTTCAGGAAACATGAACAAAATATAAACTAATAAAATAATAACAAACAATTTGAACAGACAGAGAGACTATAAATCAAATAAATTAATAATTTACAGTCAAGATACATATTTGCATTGTAGACTGTAGCTAACTGTTTGGTTACTCTGGTGTCTAAAGTTTTAAAAGCCGCCTTAAGGGCATCTGACATTGCATAACGACCCCGTACTATGACTATGACAAGTAGCCGGGACCTACAATTTAACGTTTTATCCGCCCCACAGAAGCGTCTAAATATTATGTCGCTTTTTGGTAACCGCTACAAGAATTGAACACATCGGTATAATGCCTAATATTGCAATCGTACGCGATTGGTAAAGTTAAGCAATTTATTGTTGAGGCCATAAGTTTTCTGGATGGGTTCAGTGAAAGGATGGGCGCCCACCACGGTGTAACGCCTTAAGAGACCTCCCCTAACGTTTAATTCTACGGGGGAGTCACGAGTGTCACGACCCTCAGTCATGAGGAAATGCGACTCAAAGAGAGAGAGAGAGAAGTACTTTTATAGTTAGTGACACAAACGAGTTTAACGTAGCATAAATAATATTTATATGAATTAATTTTAAGTTTGACAAAATAAAATTAATATCATAATCTCGGTTACGCCACGTTACGCGTCGGAAGTTTAGAATTGCCACCAGGGTTCGGCAGTCTCATAAAAATAGCAGATTTGCAGAAAATTCACTTACACCTAACACACACTAAAGGGGAGGCTTACTCTGAAGTGTTTGGAAATGAGTGTGGATTTTCGCGCCTGGCAGTTCGTAGACCGTAGCCTAGCGGTTAAGGTGTTCTGACAGTAGCAGAAATACGCAGGTTTGAATCCTTCCGGTCGTGATTATTTTTGCTCACATCCAATCATGTTTCAAATAAATAACGTTACGTGCGGGCTATATCATCATCATCAGCCTGTTATCGCCCACTGCTGAGCATAGCGCCTCTCTCTTTTTGTACGCCACTCGTCCCAGCCCTGTGTGGGCTTAGCACTTACCAAATACCTTAGGTACTGACATTAAAGGAATTCATGTTTTTGTTTCATTGCAATTTGACCTAGTTTCAATTGCTCTGTTGTATCAACAGTTAAAATCGTCTTACAAAACATTTCCATAGAAATAAATCTGGATAAACTAGTTCGTAAATGTGTCAATACATACATTTTGGAAACTAAAAGAAGATCAATTAAGTATATTATGAAGTTTATTTCAGACAATGATTATGTTTTTCACTCGGCCGTTATTTTATTTTCAAATTATACTGTTTTCATAATTGTTGTATTTTTTTGGTAATATTTCGATATAATTGAATCTGACATTTATTAATCAAGATTAACCTAATCGTGTAGTCGTATTTCAGTTGAGTAAATTTTAGACTTGTTGTGTGAAATAGAAAGATACACTATTATTTCGATTACATCCTTCTCACCCAAGAAAATCTTGACCAAATTGGTCGAGTTTTCAACTTTAAATTGTAGCTGATTTTGATGTGTGTCTTTTGTGCGTGAGTGTATGTACAATATATAAAATCTTTCTCTTAAATCTTTGATATTTTGTGACGCATCAGTAGGTAAGTAATCTACATAAGAAGTATACTTGCGGCGAAATAATTATTTTACTCACTGGAGTAACCCGCAACGAAAATGGGTCGCATATTCGTCGCGGGTTTGACTGTATAAAAGAAAAATATTTTTTCATCAAGAATGCAATTCAAATAATAAAATCATCTAGGTATGTACATACTTAAGTAGATATTTATTATTGTACAGATACCAAAATATTTTGATATAATGCAGTTCAGTATTGAATGCCCACAAAACTTGTTTACTTGATTCAGCTGCGAAAATATTTCAATATGTTATAAAACTTAGAAATAAAACCGCATAGATCTGCCTGCGGTAAAAAATATTGATAGTTGGATCAAGTTTTTTGTTATCCACTAGATCGCGTGATATTCTGCGCTACGATCGAATCAAAGACGTGTTATTATTGTGTACTTTCGTCACCTTGAGCGTTCATTTATAATCCAGCTGCATCTAAAATATTAATAATTCAATATGGCGTCGTGGTGCCGCTAGAAAATTGAAGCACATTATTCAATCACGTACAAATAAAATAGGGTATGAGATAAAATTGGTGTTGCATCTTATTTATTTATTGCTGCGAGGAAGCGATATCGCGGCGGGTCGCACCTATTTGTTTCGCCGCCATGTTGGGCGCACGTCGCCGCCCGCCGGCCGTCAGTTTGACGCGGGCGACGATACGCGCCTACCGCCACCGCACACCCGCGCGCGGCTACAATCATCCGCACGTTATTCAACCTATACGCTCGAACCTCTTTTGTTACTTTTTATACTTTCTTATTTTTTTAAAAATGGTGCGTTCTAAGGACGGCGACGGGGGCGTCAAGTCGAGCATGATCATATCGGAAGTTAAAAAGAGGCCTTGTTTGTTTGATACGAACGACACTAGTTACGGTGATAGAGCGGAGAAGTCGCGGTGTTGGGAGGAAGTTTGCGACAGCGTCGTGCCTGGCTGGAGCGGGCTGAGCGCGGCCGAGAGGTTCACCGCTGGTACGTGACCCGGCCGAGTACAACACCGACAATTACTCCACAATACTGCACTAAACGCGTCGTCTACTAAATTCGGTCGGACTGTCTCCCGCTTACTATTGCGTTCTTTGTTCGCACGGACTCGCTTTCCAAATTGTATTCGAAATAACGCTCGCGTTCAGTTTCAGACCAATTTATTGAGACACGTTTCTGCTTTATTTTTCTCTGGTCATTATATTTGCATGGCGGCCATTTTGATTCGGTTATATTATACATGTGTACATACGTTTTATATAACGCGACTTATATTATCTTGTTATTCATTGTTCGTCGTACTGAGTAAAAATATTTTTAATACTTTTTTTTATTATGGCACGGGTTTTACAACAAGCATAGTAAAGCTTGTTTATGCGCTGCAATTATCATTATTATTAAGTAATTATGGCTTATAATTATTTAAATGTTTTTGTAAATTCACCATTAATTTACAATACCTACTGCTGGCATAAAATAATTTATTTTCGACCGTGTTGTCGTTATGAAATCATTATTATGATTATGTCGATTTTTATAATTATTAAGTATTATCCTTAATTTATTATTTTACTAAATTAAAATATCTATTCTAATATTTTGTTTTGTAAGTTAGGGCGTGTATTAGGTAGGTACCTAGGTATATGCTGGAAAATTGCATCATCGCTATATGTGTATCGAACTGTCAACGACCCGGAATAATGACATGTGTCATTATTAATTTAAATCATAATGAATATAATAATATACTTACATGGGAAATTATTGTAGCATGAAAATATTGTTAGTTATAATATTTCTATTTATTGGACATAAAAATTGAAAAGCTAAAACAAGTCCCTAAAGTATTCAAAAATTATACAAAATGTTTTTTTAGTTCCTAATTTTAAGAAATACGATTGATAAAAACAATATATCTAAACCATACGCGCATGTAGGAATTTGAAAGGCTTTCTTTTAAATTTTGTTTTGGTAAAAATATGATTTTATAATGAAGTAAATTCCTAATTATTATTTAAATATTCGCAATTATTGCAAATACGGACGAATTAATAAACCTGGCGTGGGTTGAAAAAAAACTTCAGCAAGCGGAACAGTGTTTTTTACACCGATGCGCAATTTTATCGAGGCCAATAAAGCGTTTTCGTTTTTATTATTTTTCGCTTCTCAATGATGAATAGTATTTTTGTATTATATATTTTTTGTTCTTCAAAATATAATAAACACTTAAATCGTTGGTTAGGGTGTCACTGTATTATTTCATTAGTGTTTTTCTATCTTACTGATAATGAAAATATTGACAATATCAGTGAATTATCTTTTCTTTTATGAAAATAGACGTTTAATTTTTTTATGTTTACAACATTAAAGAAAACTAAGTACTTACTTATATTTATCAATTAACTCAAATTTTTTTTCTTAATTATTACACCACACATAATACGAGTATATACCACCTATACTTACCTATAAAATATATAATTATTACACCAACCATAAAATACATTTTATAATAACCAAGTAAATATGCAGGTACCTTTAGATTTTTTGTTACTGGGATATATATCGTCCAATGCGACTATGATCATCATCATCATCCACATGCTGGGTATAGGCCTCCCTGTGTATGTGCCATCTGCGTCGATCCTGTGGACCATAGATAGCATTATAATTCATAGGTTCTAGGTACTAACTAGATAGTCTAGAATGTGAGTAACCGCACGTCTCGTCGTGTCGTCAGCGGTCGTCTATTCGACCTGACGCGGTAGCCATTTTATTACTTCGAAATTTAAACCATTCAAAATGGAGAATTATGAGTTCGAAGAATAAACGATTAAAAACAGAAGTTGAATTTGTTTATGCATTTGTTATTAAATAATAATTATGAGTTCGAAAATTAAACGATTAAAAACAAAAGTTGAATTTGTTTTAATTTTTTTAAGTTGAAATTTGGTTCTTGTGCGCTGAAAGTTTAAAATGTATATGTATAGCTTGGTAAATACTACCGGATTATGAATAATTATTATGGATTCATTATATATTCTGCACAGGACCGGGATGGTGGCGTACTAGTCGAGAGGCCTATGCTCAGCAGTAGGCGATAACAGGATGATGATGATGAATTTAATTATTTTAATAAAGCAGGACAATGTTTCTAGTTTTATTATCAGTTAAAATAATTAATGATAAAAACATTTTATTGCGATCATTTTGAATATGTGACTGGACGGAAAACGTCTTGTTAGGATACTCACTTATGTACGAGTTACATATGTACTTTCCTGTAACCTTTAAGTTTATTTAAATATTTGTATATTGTAATGTATTAGCGTTAAATATCGCGATGAAAAACCCGTAAATACTTTCCTAATATTTTCCTTCAATTTTACCTGATTGTAAATGTACAACGTCATCGTAAAATATATCACTGACGTCTCACGTCACATGACTGCCGCACGCGAATAATATTCTTCACAACCTTTAGGAAAACTTTATATAATGGTATTTATTTACTACATGCTATTATTTATTAATTAAGTAATTGGTTTTATCTCGAAATTATCCTCATTTTAGTATAACTACAATTATATTAGCGCATTGCAGGTCGCTTCGCAACCCTTGGTTATGAAGTTTGGTATTTTAACACTAGACCACAAACAATCTAGAATATATTTATAATCTAGACAGGCAGTTGAGTATCGGGTCACCTGAAACGACACTAGTTCAAGTTGAAATGACACTGTCTAACAAACGCCGATGTCGGATGAAAACGGTGACTTTTCTTTGTACTGTTTTGTTTTGCTCGATAGCAACAAATCATTCGATTCGATCGAGAGAGAAAAAATTATACTAAAATACTTTTTTTTACGTGGGATAGGTTTTTTGCTACAGCCTGCCTGTTGTTAAGCATTGCTACAGCCTAGAGTGTAACAAGCTTACCTAGAAGATACCTATTAACTCTAGATTATTTAACTTACATAAGTATTCTGTAAGTATTATGTGTGTATGTATATGCGTCCCAAAAAACAATTATCTTCGCCGTCACATTTCATACTTATGAACATGCATATCGCTAACACAAAAGATCTACATCATAGGTGTAAATTGACTATTTTTCTTCCTATTTTTTACCTATCAAAATATGACGGTTTCTATACCGTTTAAAATGAAATATCTCTCAAACAAACGATTACCAACCGTCAGAATATTAGTCGTGCTCGGTTCAAGGTTGTGCATAGAGCTGGTTTTACTTTGTGGGTTTGAATCGTCGAGTTTGGTAGTTTGTACCACGTGGTGTGCTAATAACATTATTATTTCGATAGCTGCAAGTTGGGTATAGTCAGATGTCTATTGTTTGTTTGTTAGTTGGTTTCCAATCCATATATTATTTAGGCTGACGAAAGGCTGCCTGTATTTTGTGGCTGTACAGCAGATTTAATATGTGTAAATTAAATATGTCATAAAGTCACAATAAATGTTTATCTTCTTTTAAACCAGTTCTAACGAAATAAACAAGTACTTAACTTTCAAATGTATTAAAAGGGTCACTGAGTTTTTTTTTATAATTGGGATGTTAGCTCAACTAACTACTAGATGCTTTTAAATCACACAAATCTAAATAAACAGGTACTATTTAGAATTCTGTTTTAAATAATGATCCCATACGTTACAGAGAAATTACAGAATCATGGCGACTGCCTTTTCATTTCTTTAGTCAGTTGTGTAGCTTTATACGCTTTAATACAACTAAAGAAGTATTATACTTATACCGATATTTTTTTATCCGATAAACTCACATAATGTAAGCAAGTGATTATAATATAGCGCCAGTCAACCATTTTAAAACGAGACATTTAGAAGGCAGACAAAGAGAAAACAAATACAATAGAGGTGATAGAACGAATGTAGGCGGGAGCACAGAATAGCTAAAAGAACTTCACAAGCACACAAATAACTCTTGTGTTATAATTAGGTACTTACTAGAACTACAGTTCTAGTGTAGTTAGAGTGTTAATAAATCAAAAATAAAATAAATATTCCGGGACATTGCACACATCGCCATCTAGCCCCACACTAAGCAAACGCTTGTGTCGTGGGTACTAGATAACGGATATAATACTTATATACTTTTCTTTTGTAAATACATACTTATTATACATACAAACAACCTAGTTAGTTAGTTATCTAGCTAGTGTGGCTTAGCGGTTCCAGTGTCTGCTTTTCATTCAGACGCACCCTGGATTGAAAGCGGCCCTAAACCAATGACTTGTATTTTCAAGTTATGTGTGGATTTGCGCTCTGAAATTATCTTGTCGTTATTTTATACAACGATACCAAGTAATTAATAATTAATCAATCATATTTAGTTTACATAAAAAAAATACATTCTACTAACTTATTTGATTTAGTACGTGTTCTTTGTACACATGTTGTCATAATGACCGCTTACCATCAGGTGAATTATGGTCAAATGCTAATCCATTTCTTAAAAAAAACGGATGAAATTACAAAACCATTAAAAAAAACTAACTAAGTATAAGTACTTATTTTATTTTGTGGAAAAAAAACTATATCATATCCTAAGTTAGAGCTTACTTAAAACTTATGCAAGAACCATCGTTGATTCATAGGAAGCTCGATCAAGTTCAAGTTATTCAAATGATTAAGTTATGAGTCATCGCAACTTTTGCTTGTGGGCCATTCCCACGCACTGTGTTTTTCACTCTTTTATTATATGAATAGATACTTCAGATAAATAAATGAATTAAAACCATGTCGTTGTAGGTGGTTTTACTTATCCTAAAATCGTAAATATGCTCCACATGTTCTTTTCATACGAACTTTTTATTTATAGCTGTTAATTTTATTTTAAATCGCAAATGTAATAAGTTACTTACTTATGTGAGTTAAAATTTAATTCTTATCTACAAGTAATTCTGTAAAGACATGTGACCAGATGGAATACAAGTTTTTTTTCTTATTTTCCTGTGAAAATGTGATATCATCTTACTCTTGTGTCACTTTGACTGTAGCGGTGAATAAATAAGTCTGTTGATTAAAAAAATGAAATTTATTTTGTTTATTTTGTAATTTTTTGGAAATTTTATTTTGTAAATGATTACTAAAACCGTTATATAAAATAACGCGGTAACAGTGCATGCGTCAACTCCGCACGTTACGAAGTGCCGCAATGAGTTCTATACAAGCTGCTATTTATTCTGTGGCGGTGCGACGGACGGAACAAAAGATGGCCGCCGCGTTATGGCGTATTTGAAAATGGAAATATTTATTGGGGAAATTATATTAGTAATATTAATTTTTGTGTGGCAATAAATGTTTATATTTCGACTAGTGGGTGCTCGCGGCTTCGCTCGCATTAAGACCTAAAACTAGCATCCCCTATTTCACCCCTTTAAAAGTGGCATTTCCAAAAATCCTTTCTTAGATTTCTGGATGCCTACGTCATAACATCTACCTTCATTCCAAATTTCAGCCCAATCCGTCCAGTGGTTTGGGCTGTGCGTTGATAGATCACTATATCAGTCAGTCAGTCAACATAGATAGAGTAGGCTGTGGATGATGATGATGATACATACTAGGAAAATTATGGGTTGTTTCTTCAATTTAGTTTCGTATTATATTACGTTCACTGCTTTTAGTAGGTATTAGGCAAGCAGTTATGTTATTGAACCTTATCGGAAAGCCTAGAATATCTTAAAACATATGTAAATAATATATTATGTACTTACTGTACACCAATAAAAAAACACTTGAAGAAAATTCTAGTAAACTAAGTAAATTAGCTCTGTTGGAAAACTACATCAAAGTGTACTATGCTGTCGAGAGTTAGCCGCTCTGAGGGCTAGCCGGAACTTATAGAGATCAATGATATTGTTACATTCAATTACAATTGTTATGATACAAGCGTAAGCTTAGTATGGGGCTAGATGGCGCTGTGTGATATGTCCTGAAATATTTATTTTATTTATTTTTTATTTATTCTCAGCATTGAAACTATTAGATAGTATAGTTAGTTATCGTACCTACATAGGTATACTTGAGTGTCGTTATCACTCAGATACCCCGATATGGGTGTAAGCAGCTGTAATACGTTGTACATACCATGTACAGAGGTCTTGGTAACTAACGCAGTTGGAAAGAAAAGATAATGTAATAGAAATAACATGAGCCATGTCAAAGAGCTTGATAAACTCTCGACATCAGGGTTGGCCACTCTCATTCGATAACAAGAAGAAGGAGTAGGAAAAGAGAGAAATTCTGTCGGAGCAAAATATACCTTAAACTAATTTAAATTTCTAACTAATTGTAAAATATTATGATATACATATATCCCATATCTGCCATTAAACGGTTGAACCGATTTTGATGAAATTTGGTATGGCGCGGGCGGTAGAATAGAGCCTGGACATACATACCGCATACCGTCTTATTACAAAAACCGATTTAAATATTAGTCCAGGACTTTGAAAATAAAAAATCTGTTCTTGTTGTTCAAAAATCGCATGCAAACAATCAAATGTCAACTTCATATTGGGAAGTTGATTTATCATTGGTTACATTTTGACAGTTTGATAATTATGACAGTAGACAGACAATTTTCGAACAACTAAAACGGACTTGGTCTAGACTAATATTTAAACCACGTTTTGTAATAAGGCCCATAAAAGCAACTTCAATCCCAGCTTATCGCGTTTTTTCTGGCGTTATTTATTTACTAGTGTTTTAAAAGCGAAACTTTGTTTGTTATCCATTCACGTATGGAGGCATGGATGGAGGTATTACATGGTCCCGAGAGTACCATAGGCTACTTTATTATCTCAACATAACGCGAGCAAAGCCGCGCGTATACAGTAGCCACGAGTATGTAATAATCAAAGATATAAATTAATAAGTAAATAATTTATTTATGTTGTCAAAACAAAAATTCTTCTGGTTCCGCGACAGGAATTAATATAATAGATAGATATCATTTATTAACATAGAGAATTACAACAAACTTATTACATTAAAAATAAGAGTTGGTATCAATCATGACTCGTCAAACAATGATATAATTTAAGTAAAAAAATCTTATTACTAATTAAAATTACCTACATTAAAATAAAATTTACTAGCGGACCCGACAGACTTCGTCCTGTCCTGTCTGTTGACTCTTTTATTCTTTAGTTAGAGAACGTTTGTATGGGAAAAAGAAAAGGGCGGTTTTTACGGGTTTTCCGGCATTTATTCGAATTTTTCTCGCCGTAAAAAACCATCCTTAAACTTCAACGAATATTTAAAAAAAAGAATTGGCCAAATCGGTCCAGGCGTTGTTGAGTTATGCGCTTACCAACACATTTTGCGATTCATTTTTATATATATAAGAAACATTATGAATTCTGTACGTATAAACGTAAGTCAGTATTAAAACTTGCCCTGCGTTTGTTATTCTGATAAATAATTACGTTTTATCAGCCATTATGGCGTAAAATCGAGCAAACAAAGCAACCGTCACCGTCACATGAATAATCACAACTGATAAAGTAGATATATAACTGTGTTGTATTTGCACAAAAACACTGATAGGTATGTATGGAGACCCTTTATATTTTCTATCAATGTACGAAAACAATTGGGGGATATAAACACGTGTAATTTAAATGAAAAAATATTATTTTATACAGGGTTACTAATGTATTTCTAACATTTTATTTTGATCAGCAAACGTTACACAGTTTAGTTCCACGAGTTATGAAAAAAATATATCTGCTGTTTCATGCAAAAAGTTCTCATAGCTATCTGATAAAATATTTCAAGAACCATATTATTCTGCAAACCCGAAAGTAACTATAAATATAATAATGAGAAATATTACCAAAATAAAGAATACTTAAGTACATAATATTTATTGAATTTTAACGTTTGTTTTAGTTGTAAACGTTTTGTAAGTACTTAGTACGATTACGTCCACCATAACAAGTTTTAGCTTGCTAGATACATTTATCGCATGGATTGAGTTTGTTATCACAGCGATTCTAATGTTATCTGTAAGAAGAACACCCTGTGTTATGAATGAGCTATTTTCAGGTTTATTTTTATTTACCTTAGAAATAATTCATTAAAAAATCTAATGTTTTCAATTAAATCTTGTTTTAGTAAATACGAATTTGCCTTGTAAACGAATTATATTTTTAGTTATTAGTACTTAGGCATCCGTATAAACAATTTTGATTTTTCCAGAAAAATATGAAATATTATATATGTTGTTCTCATCTTTTTCTAAAAAACGCAATTAAATAGTAAACAGATACATCATATTACATACATTACTTAGTTTGATGATTACATCATAACATTACTAACTTAAACTACAAACGTCATTGTAAGCCGAATCAATATTCAAGCTAAAACCTCTGAATCATCCGAGAAATTCGCCAAGTAGAAAGCGAAACATTTATTTCATCATTATTAATCGTATTTTTCATAAGTGCCCTCGGAAAAACAACGAAGACGTGTCGCTTAGAATGTTTGCAAGATAACGTGAGAGAGTGAGAGTGAGACCGGTTGCAGCACTTCTGTCGGGTGTTTCCTATCCTATCACACCCCCTTGTAACACTGTGACAGGTTAGGAATCTGCCTCCTACTCGAGTCGTTTTCCTTATTACAGAGAGCCGTGATTCCTCAAAATCGTTTATTGGTGAATTTTCGTGGTGGGCACCCAGGGATGACACGTGCCGCAGGAGACGGACACGGAGGCGAGCCACTCGGGCTCGTGGAGGGGTCTTTGTTGTTGAGTGACGATCTGATTTGTTTTTATTCGGATTTTAATTGATTCTGATTATTTTTCTTTGATTTTCTGTTTTTTTAGTAAAGAAGTGGAATTATTTCTAGCGCCAGTAAAATAAAAACACCTTAATTTTCCATAGTAACAGCTATGTCGAAATTGGCAGGCTATCTCTAATCATGATCTTAAACCTAACGCCATTACCTTTACTGTAGCTTATTTCGCGACATTAGCATACGTTGCCAGTTCCAAAAATCCGTAATAAAATAAGATTGTTTTAATAATATAATGATGTAGACCGTTGTCGTGACTCGAAACATATCGGGGTCGGCCCACGGCCGCACCGGGAAATAATGTGGCTTTTATAGAACACTCTGTATACATTGATATTTTATATTAGTGATTGAGTATAAAAATTGCTAGCAATCTCTGTAATCATACCTTAATTTCAGATACTTAGATATGAAACTAATGTGACTTTTCCTACATACGAGTACATCTTCTAATAATACATTGACATCTTTGTGGTTGAATACAAAAACAGCATGTGGTCTTTTGCAGCCTTCTGTAAATCTCCACGATAAAACCAATGTAACATATAAACGATACTCGTTGTAATGCATTGAAATAACAGTAATTGAATACAAAAACAGCAATGTATAACGTCTCTTTAATACCAGAGTATATTACCTAACGAAAAGGATGGAAACAAATGGAATAATTTTGGTCGCCATTTTATAAAACCAATCTTCAATTAACCGAGTTTTACCTGCCTATATACTGTATATATTTCTGTACAGTACGTGTAATTAATGTATTAACAAAACTAAACTATCGTCCAGTTTTAAAATTTCGTATCAACATATATGGTAGGTACCTAATGTAGTTTACAATACATTGCTGCTTCTAAAACATTGGAATCTCAATCAACACATCACAGAAGCAGCAATCTCCACAATCCAATGTATAAGTGTCAAGATATTGCATAGTGCGGATATCACTTATTATCGACTGCGTTCCTCAGTTGCATAGCTAGGGGACAATGGGCATAGTTCTAAAATGTGTCATGGGTATATTATTTTGTTTGTGCTATTTTCTTTGGTGTACTTAAATAAATTGTTTTTTTTACTATAGTTTTGCATGGTATATGAATGTGAAGAAACTTATAGATGCAGGTTTTTTTACATGCCCCTGCCCCGACCCCCATTGGGGATTTACAGTTAAATTAAACATCAAAGTGATAAAAAATTATCGTTGTAACTGTTTCTATTATTTATTCAGATTGTTGCAATTTTTAAACTCATATTTGGGCCTATTATTAGGTACTTAATTACAAAACATTGAATAATAATAATATTATGTACCTACTTTGATTTATAATACATATAAAAATGTAGAAAAATATTAATACCTACTCGACTGCTCCGTTAGCTTAGTTGGTAGTGGCTCTGCCGTCTAATCTAGGGGTGCGGGTTCGATTCCCGCAGAACACAAGTAATTATGAATATTAAAATTTGTAATTACTTGTGTTGAGTCTGGTCGTTTCTATGTATAATAAGTATGTATTTACAAAAGAAAAGTATATATGTATTATATCCGTTATCTAGTACCCATGATACAAGCGTAAGCTTAGTATGGGGCTAGATGGCGCTGTGTGATATGTCCTGAAATATTTATTTAAATTTATTTAACGTGTGAAGATGTTTAAACTCGTACATTATATTACAAGAGCCAGGTGGCAATGTGCCCCTTCTGGTACAAAACAAACAAACAAAACTAAGTTTTGTATCACCTGCTTCTACTCGACAGAAGCTAGTTTAGCTGCTATTTATTAACCGACTTCTTTAAAAGAGGAAACTGAGAACTTGAGCCGTATGTATGTGATATTGTCAAAATTTGATATATTTTACTTATGGTACTATTTAGGCTCCCACGCACTTGTGCAAAATGCCAAATGTGTGTGTATGTGTAATGTGTATATTATCCATTGATTTCCCTAAAATTAAAAATTACTTACCTACTTGAATATGTGAGCGACAATTTTTAATTTTTTTAGGTTTAAAACAATTATTTGAAATGTGATTGTTATAATAAACAAGTTATTGTTATAATAAACAAGTTATTGTTATAATAAACAATCGATTTCTCGTGGAACCAGTTTGAAATCAGTATAATTAGTATTACAACTGAACTGATAAGTAATCAGTTATCACTCTTGAACTTGAAACGCCAAAATTAATTTTACCATTAGGAATACATTGTCCTACTAAAGTATATCTAATATCTTACTAGTTATTGGCTTACCGCGGCTTCGCTTGCGTTCAGTTGATATATTTTCTTTTAAAAAAATTAAGCATATTTTCATTTTAAATAAATATTTTTAAAATAATTAATAATCTGTATGCTAATGTAATTTTGTCTATCCGAGGATACGCATCTTCCGTGGAATGACCTGGGCGCCCTCCACGATGTATCTGCCCAAGAGAACTCCCCCAATGAATTTATTCTGCGGGGGAGTCACGATCCTCAGTCATGCGGAAATACGACTCAAGAGAGATAAAACCTTGCTGTACTTATTTACTTGTAAAAAAATACCTATTTACTCAGCTCGTCACCCGAAAGAATAATAGAAGAAGGACCGTTGAGTCTATTCATCGAAAATCATGTTTTGTTCCATATATGGTACATAATACGCGAGTAGGAACGTGCCTTGGTAGGTACAAACGACAATGACCAAAAAAGGCCAAACAGTCATATGCCCAGTGGAAAACAATAACAATAATGTTTTCCTTTACAAATTGTATATGTTTATAAGTATTATTATAAATTTTATATGTTTATATTATTATCTAAGGACGATATAAGAAAATTGAAAGGAAACTTCTGGGCAAGAAAATAAAAGCGCGAGACAAGGATTGTTGGCGTAAAAGGGAGGAGGCTTATGCCCAGTAGTGGCAGTGGGCAATAATGATGGTGATGATTATTTTCAATGTTACTTTATGCATGTACTTTAGAATGAATTGTACATTTTAAAGAAATATATATATGTAGATAACAATTGGTACATAATATTCGCAACAGGAAACTAAATACAATAACAAGACGCATACTAAGATATTTCCTACCAAAAGTAAAAAAATAGATAAAATAAATTAAAATACTAAAGGTCAGGTTTAACAAAGTCTTATAAACCAAGTGTTGTTGTTGTTATACTTCTTATCTACCAGAACATATAATTTTACTATGTTTTTTTTATAAAACTGGACCCATTAAGAACTTACATTGTAAGTTTAAAAATAAGTTATAAAAATTTAGCAAAACCCTAATTTTTTGCAAATAGCGACATACAGAAATGAATTGAATTGCATTATATACATAATTACTTTGAGTACAATATTACTTTCCAAGTAGGTAGTTAATTTATTGGTTTTTCAAAATCAACCAACATCCACAAAGAAACTGATAAATTAAATTAGTATGTATTTATTACCCACAAGATTCCACCGAATTCACTCACTTGTACATTTTTATTCATTCAAAACAGGTTTAACGCTCGCCGTATCTAATTTGCAATTTTGCATGTGTTTTGGTTCAAATGTAATGTAACTAATAAGAGCAAAAACTGTTATTAAATGCTGATACAAGTTTTGAAATTTGAACGACAGATGGCGTGTTTTAAAAAAATCTGAAAGCAAACTGTGACGTGGAATTTACGATATTTTTAATATGAGGAAAATAATGAACAACTTTATTTATGACTATGTAATGGTTTTAATTGATTTAATACATCATAAAAAATATAAAATTGTAGTCATGAAGGTCACAAAAAACAATTAAAATCAATCAATGAAAATACACATTATACAGTCATAGAATAACAGTTAAAAAGTTCTGACAACAAAAAACAAATGAAATCCAATATTATTTAATCGTAAACTAAATGTCAATAAAAATAAAGAAATAATTTTCACAAAATAACATTGTACAAACATAATATAAACTAAAAACTAACTAAACCTGACTAATGTATAACTGTCCTCCTGTTTGATAGGAGGTTAAAACACGTTTCATGATACATGCACATAATGTGAATTCAATTTGCCACAGCTGCGCTGAAATATGGGCAAAATGGGTCGAACCTCAACTCCGGTGATATTTATACAATTTTCCTGTAACTTCATCCACCTTGAGCATACTGGGTTAGCTTTATATTATACAGTGAAAGTCTTAAGGGGGTAAAGTTTAAAAGTAAATAAATACATATTAAATATTCCGGGACATTGCATACAGTGCCATCTAGCCTCGCACTTAGCAAACGCTTGTGTCGTGGGTACTAAATAATGGATAGAATACTTATATACTTTTCTTTTTTAAATTCATATTTATTATATACTTACATAGAAACGACCAGACACAACACTAGTGAATTTAAATTTAAAATGCATAATTACCTGTGTCATGCGGGAATCGAACCCGCAACCCTAGATTAGAAGGCAGAGCCACTACCAACTAAGCTACCAGGCCAGTGAAGTACTGTGAATCTCGGAAAGAATCCCTTTAGCACCTTTAGGCAGTTTTCAAACTCTTGACTCTGGAGTAAGTCACTCTCATCAGATTAACGAAGCATAACTTATAACCCAGACAGAATATATGTACAAGTAAATAGAGTATGTATATTATTCCGTTGTCAGGGAAAATTAGACATTAGGTATATTCAATAGATAGGTACATAAACACAATCTACTTGACTATCTATGTAATTTACATAGTCAATTAAATGAATTAATATTTCTTGCTATTTCGTCAAAAAAGTGGAATGTCATATTGTGCAATCGAATGATATTTTGTATTATACAAAGCAAATAAGTTGTTATTAAAATATTATAGATAATATTATTTTTGTTAGCACGCTAATCTTATCCGGTAGATGTCAGTATAATCAATCAACTGGCTTATAATATTACCAGTGGACGCCCGCGGCTTAGCTCGCATTATTTCAGGATAAAATGTAGCCTATGAAACTCCTTACACCTCATACTACCTACATACCAAAAATCATGATGATCCGTTCAGCCGACTTTGCGTGATTAACAGACAGAGAGAGACTCAGATAAACAGACAAAAATTATAAAAACAGCTGAAACGTGTTTTATTATCGATTTAAAGTACACTCAAAGAGATTTTTGGCCCTTTTTAGCTATACTATATGTAAATAGATACATAATAGTACATTGTTACCCTAGGGGTGAAAGTAACTTATTTAGCCCCGAGACGGGGTTTGGCGCCCGAACGCAGTGAGGGCGCCAATAGTTCGAGGGACTAAATAAGTCTTTAACCCGAGGTAAACACTGTGCTTTTCATTACAAATACGAGGAAAGTAAAAATAAAAACATGAATTAGCTAAAGAAAATATGAGTAAATTTTATTTTACCACCCAAGTCAAAACAAAGATACCTCAAATCGTATGATGATTTTCCACTTAGTAAATCTTTTATAAAATCAGGCGTTAAATTTATATTAAAATCAGATGAACTCATTTTATAGGTACAAAATCTCTGCTATACGTATTGTGACGTAGAACCTCTTTGAATGTAGGTGTAAGAACTATTTGGTTAAATATAAGAACTCTTTTGTTGAATGTAGGTATAGGAACTCTTTTGTTTTTGTAAAGAAGTTAGTAGAGTTCAAGATAACTCTGCGCGCGGATAAAATTGGAACTAAAATGTTCTGATTGCAATTTGCATCAGAGGCCAATTCTTGGCATAAGTGCTGCCGCCAGTCGCGCGCAGAGTTTTTACTAGTTAATTTGACAGCTGTCAGTTGAAAGCGATTCTCCCTAGGGATGAAAAGTATTACTTTCAACCCGCTCCTCAGGCAACTTCAGACCTACTTTCAGAGTATGAGTAGGTAATGAAAAGATTTTTATTCATTTTCTGGTGTACTGCCACACGTTTTCAGCGTTTATTTATTCAACAGTTTAAATTGAAATATTTTATTGATCTAATTTATTTGTTCATCTGTGTGTTTCACATAATATATGTAAAGTATATAATAATTGTTTTCATATATTTATCACAAGTTATTTATAGATCGTTTACATCACATTTGTCCATTTTAATTCTAATTGATCTTTTTAAGTATATCACCTCAAAATTTGTAAAATTTAATTGTGTATTGTGTGTTTGTAACAAGATTCAGTTGTATAAAGTATGTCAAGTTACAATTTCCATTAATATAGTGAGTAAAACCGCTACAAAAATAGAGCAGGTGGCGCTGTATTAGTCATGAGCAAGTATTATTCTGCTTTTATATAGACCTTGCTACACATAGACGCATAGCTAAAGTCTAGTTAGGGATCACGAAGAATTGTTACAACAGTGTTTTGGCTGTCTTTATAAACTAACGGGTAACTGTTTAACGGAGGGTGGGTTTGGTATGTCAAAGCTAACAACTTTTGAAAATTTCTCAAATAAAATAAATTTCGTCGGTTTTATGAATTTTTGTGTGGAACAACAGGTTTTTTTGGCTCTATTTTTCTTCTATGTACTTATTTATTTATACCATTACAATAATTATATTCGTAGCTATGAACGTAAAAGGTACACTATACTGCTCATACATTTACATTACTTTCACACAAACTTACTGTACATACATTTAAGTACTTCATGAATAATTTTTTTTTTTAACTGACTTACTATTTGAATTTATATTGTATTTTGTGTTATAATTTTTAGCTATAATTAGGCGTCCAATAGATATAATGTCGTGTGTACTTTAGTATCTACGCTCCATAGTAAGTGAATCGAGTTGAATCGACTCAAGAGAACGAAACAAAACAGTTGGCCGACGCCATTGCTGCGGGGCGCTCGCGAAAATAAATACACGCTCGCACTAAAATAATAATAACTTATTCAATTATTAACCAATATTTAATTTTATTACACCAAATTGTAGACAAATATATTAGCTAAATTTTGACGCAATTTAATTTTAAATATCTTAAAGAGATTATTAAATATTTGCATTTTAAAATGTACTATAAATTAAAATTGTAAGGAAATTGTCTCCGGCAAGGGCGAATGGTTCTCCGTTTTTGTTTGTTGAATTATTTTCGGTATTTAACAATTCATTTTTAATTGTGTTCTCTCGAATAATATTTGCATAATTTCCTCGTCGGTCCGCTCGTGATAATAGTGTTTTGAAATTGCTTTTTATTGTATTATATTGCTTGGTTGGTAATGTGATACACTTACAAGCAACATAACATATTGTTAAATGGATTAAATATAACATTGGCTTCCATTCGCGTCACGGTTTACACCAGTTATGGAATATCATAAAAATAAAATGGGTGAGTTTAGTCATATTTATTACTCGGTACAATATTTTCTTTGTTTTGTATATGTATATGTACCTACCTCTTTCTGTTTTTTTGTGATTTAGTATCATTATACTTAAATATATTACATATACAAATATAAGTAAAAAATAAACTTAAGTTTTAACCATTTTATTGTATTAGGGTATTTTACAATAATTATGACTGTGTTAATAATTTAATTTGTATTTTATCAATGATGACTAATTATCCTACTTTATTACACGCTCCATTATTTATTATTTAGTGTAGGTATGGAAGTTTTTATGCGGGTAATTAATATTCTTGCGACAATAATAATTGAATGTTAATTATAAATTATTAGAGACAGTATTTATGGATGCGTGGCATGTTTGTAGACAATTGAAAATACGTGTATATTAATTATTATTTATTATAGTCGGACAAGGCTTTGTAGGTAATATTTTATGTCAAATAAGAGGGCGCCACCTTAGAAATTCAAGATTACTATGCTAGTCTTAACTCGCAATCTCTAGTTTAATAAATGAATAGCTTTGGCTTAAAATAACTAGAATAGAAACTAGAATATTGCAAATACATTCTATAAATTTATGTACCTATTTTCAAATTAAATTATTTTAGTGGCATTTTTTTTATTATTGATTGCATACCTACCGGGTCGGTTTTTAATTAATTGAGGATTAACTATCTATATTTTATTTATAAACATAATCTCTTTGTAGGTTATTAAACAATCACGTTCGAAAACAACATGATAGTTTATCAGAACCCTCTAGAAATCTATATTCCATAACTAGGTATATTGCCCTCTAAGAATACAATTTACTTTACCGTCTTACTTACGATCTGTCTTTGTCACTCATTTCAAAAACTATTGATGTGTAAAAGGAACAAAATACTGCTCTTATTCTTTCAGATTTACATGTATGTATTTATGTATTACCTTACAAGGCTAGTGTATAACAACTTGTATCTAAAAAGAGGGCAGCACTGTCGATATTCAATACAAATTCAACACCAAAACGTTAGTTCCAGCTGTCTGCCACCGGTACAAATAGCCTTGTAGAAAAACGATTAATTTATATGATTAGTCAGTGTTTCAGCAATAACTTTGTCCCATTCTTAATCATGAAAATACCGTTAGAGTTAGCGCTAAAATAACTATGCATGCGGATAAAATAGGAACTAAAATGTTCACACTGGAAAATTATATGAACGGTCGATTCATTGCAGAGGTGCTGCCCCTTGTACATATTTTAGCCGGAAAGTATCAAAAGAACTGTATAAAAGTGACTACATTTTGACTAAATGAATTTTAAATTTCGTTTTTGTAGCTCTGACCGAGGTCACGATAAAACGCTTGGTTTGGCGCGATCGAGTTTTTTTTTTACCTTTTTAGCCGATAATATTTTGTTGTGGTAATTTCGAGTCGAATTTGACGAATAGGTAAGTATATTAAAACAGGAAAAATATATTAAATTAATT
This sequence comes from Macaria liturata, assembly GCA_964023185.1. Taxonomy (NCBI): domain Eukaryota; kingdom Metazoa; phylum Arthropoda; class Insecta; order Lepidoptera; family Geometridae; genus Macaria; species Macaria liturata. The sequence goes on along the minus strand of OZ026807.1, from coordinate 13,610,607 downwards.
ATAAAGTCCTCTATATTTTGAAAGTATTTTTAGTATAAAACCGATAATATACCATAAATAAAATATCTATATAAATACATATAATAAACCTGAAGAAGGTCAAAAATCGGAACATAGAAGATATTTCAACAAAAAAATTTGGTGATACTTAGAATTGATAAAAGAACACGTTCCAACAATTTATAGAATTATTGTCCGTTTATCTGTGTCGCTGTTTATCTGTTTGTCTGTTTATTGAAACACCCATAACGCTAAAACGGCTGAACGGATCATCATGACTTTTGGTATATAGCTAGTATGAGAGAGAGATAAGTGTCATATTATCTCAAAATAATGCGAGCGAAGTCGCGGGCGTCCACTAGTAATCATTATAAAATATAATAACCGATGGTTAAAACTTACTGTTTTAAATATGATTGTACCAAAGTGTTGTTTTAAACATTATTTCATAACATGATTGGAAATCGCCGTTATTAGCCGTGTAATTATTGCTCGGTTCGATTGCCTAATTATCTAATAATTGAAAATTAATGCTTAGCCTCTATTTACCTATTAAATGTAAACAGTGTTGGCTTTTACTAGAATATTCTAAAAAGTAGTAGGTATATTAACAAAGTCGCAATATTTTCCCCTCTCCGTATTTTTTTTTATATTTATGTAAGTAATAGATATACTTAGATAAATCAGATTAATGTGAAATTACATGTTTACTATATAATTATTATATTATGTACTCATCTTCGTTGGCAAAAAAATTAACTTTAATAAACAATTATGTACATACATATTATCTTTTATTAAATGTATCAGTCATGACCTAGATATGTACATTGTACATACAATAATAAAATTGATTCAGATTTTTGTTCAACAAAAATGTAACACCATATGCATGGTATACTCGTTTATATAATAATAATAATCATCATCATCCACAGCCTTCTCTATCCCACTGATGGGCATAGGCCTCTCTTTGAATGTGCCAGCTGCGTCGATCTTGTGCAGACCTCATCCACAAAGAACCCGCGACTCGTACAATGTCGTCGACCCATCTCGCTGCCGGACGACCCACTCCTAGTTGTTATAATAATTTTAACATATTCATATTTAAATTTATATTATTTAAGTATTCGTTTATTTCAAATGTAGTTGAAATAAAATAATACTTATTTTTAGTATGTCTCTCCCTCTCTCTGACCACAATTATTGTGTTGCTTATCATCAGGCAAATTATAGTCAACTGCAAACCCGTTCCATTTAAAAAGTACATATCTTAACCAAATTATTTAAAGCAAACACTAAAACGAAATAGGTAGGTATCTTAACAAAAACATTTAAATCAACATTAAGTATAAGTACCTATACATTAAAAAAAAAACTAGCTATTCTATAATGATTACCCAACTTGGTCGGTCTAAATTTCATCATAATATGCCCTAAAATTAACTAACGGGTATGTAAATATTGATATGTACATTTAGCTTTAAGCACGTACTTGCTTTGGCGTATATTGTACCTATGTCAGTACAGTTTTAAATATTATTTTGTTATGTAGTATTGAAAATTTTGACAAAAAATGTGTCTTTGATTTACTCAACCACTTTATTGAAAGAAAAAATAAACAATGTATACGCTAACCTAAAAAAGTGCACATTTAACCTAAATTTAATACATCCACAAGTGGTAATGGAGCCAAGAACGCTGGCTGCATTCCCACGCTGGATTGCTATAGAAATCCTATGCGCAAGGTTAGGGTAGAATGAGCGAATGCTCGTTTGATGTAAATCCATCCTTATGTGCCAAAGAACTAAACGTTGGATCTGCGTTCTCTGACACGCTTCGCTCCCTCAGTCAATGACTTTCCCTTTACAATAATATTGTTATGCGATACATAAGTAATAAATGTATTTAAAATATAAACACGTATCGCATACATATGTACATTATATGCATAGATCGCGTACCGCCGAGGTCGAACCGCCTGGAGTCAAGTTGAAGGACAGACAAAACTCGCTTCAAGTCGTTATGATACATCGATATAATGTATAATAGAGGACGCATTGTGGTGCAGAGATTTAGATACATATATGCCAGGGAATACACATGTGGATGGATTAGCATAGTGATTCGTTCATACGGAAGTTTTTACTCGAAACGAAAACGCAACTGTAATACCATGGGATTAAACTCAATTGAGTTCAAACATCTTTGATTGAGTTTTCATTTTCGAGTGAGATGTTTGCTCAATTTGGGAGCCACCATTTTGATCTATAATAAAACTATATAACGCATAACCATACACCCCAAGCGAATTATAGCTAGCTGCAGGGAGTCAACTTCACTTTAAATTAGAAGTGCTGATTAGTTCGCTCAAGCCATATTGGATTAATTTAGAGAACTGTATGTGGATACATATTATGATAGAATGTCTCAATGTTACATAGTCTACGTTACGTTAAATCGTTTTGTTTATCGATGGAGATTGTGAGAATATGCCTTCTTCTTGAAAACAAAATAAGTAAATGGTTAGTGACGCCAATTCTGGCAATCTACTTTTCTCGGAATATAATGAAACATTTAAATTGATATGCATGATGCTTTTGCAACAGTTTGCAAGTAAAAAAAATATACTACACATTATGTACATGTACCAAATATAAGTACATACATAGTAAATGTCCATTGATTAATTCAGTAATCTCTCTCCACGGGAAATTTTATCCAAATCAGTTCACTCGCGCGAATAAGGAACAAATATTCACCAACAGACTCGCAAATTTTCGCTTTTATGACATGCGTATTGAGTGTGATGTCAATGGTCATTTTAATACCTTTAATTGGCCAGTATTCAAGTTATAAAGCGCAAATTCATGTTTAATATACGTTTAAATATCAAGTACAAATACTTTTTGCCGACGTGTTTCAAACCTGTATGGAAGTTAAAATATCACGAGCCTCCTACACTTATAAGTAATACAAGAGTAGGTTCTTATTGCCATGTGGGTGTGTTATTTTTCTATAAATTTTGTAAGTTTATAAGCTTAGTAAGAGTTGTAGTCTGTATTCTCTGGTAAGAGTCACATTTAGTTCTATTTAGTTCTATTTATTTATTCATAACTAGTGGGTGCTCGCGGCTTCGCTCGCATTAAGAAGCAAAACTTTCATCCCCCATTTCACCCCTTTAAAAGTGGCATTTTCAAAAATCCTTTCTTAGCGGATGCCTACGTCATAACATCTACCTTCATTCCAAATTTCAGCCCAATCCGTCCAGTGGTTTGGGCTGTGCGTTGATAGATCACTATATCAGTCAGTCAATCAGTCAGACAGTCACCTTTGAGTTTTATATATATAGATAATAGGTATTACAGGTCATATCTTAAGCTACGAGTTATTATATTATTATATATATGATTTACAAAGTACGTACAGAAGGAAAAGAAAGCTTTAATTTTAGTCTGGTAGTACTCCTCCTCGTGTCGCGTAACTCATCACAGAGGGTCGTGACTCCCCCGCAGATTTACCTCATTGGGGAAGTTCTCTTGGGCAAATACATCGTGGTGGGCGCCCAGATCCTTCCGCGGATGTCACCATGTCCTCGGATTTCGTGATCCTCAAACATGTCGGTTTCCTCACGATGTTTCTTTCATAAAGCAAGCTTTAGCTAGTTTAAAATAGCTTATCGATCGAAGCTTTACATTGCGGAAACCCATTGCAGATTTTAACAAATTGATGTAAGAAATATTTAGTTTCCTTTCGCTTCGGTCATGATCTACAATACCAATTCTCTAGTTTTTGTGGTAACACCTAATCGAGTAATTTGTAACGCTTAATCTTATTAACTTAATGTTGATATTGAGTAAAACGACTCGTGAAAAAAATATGTTGCGACATTTTTATATAAGAAAGTTAGTTAGCTTTCTCTTTTAGGAATTCTTTCTACAAAGTCTGAAAGTAAAGTCTTGTAATGTTTGAGCGGATTTGGTTGTTCTAATTTTAATCTAAGCAAACCCTAGTTATACTTTTATTTATTTAAGTTATGTAGTATGTTTAATAATTAAGTTAAGCAAAAAAAAAACATTATTAATAAATTTAGGATCAGTAAGGCTTACTTTACATCTTTTAGACCCCATGCACACTAGGCGAACGCGTGTATCTTAACTTAAAGATCCATAGGGAGAAGAGAACCATACATATTGTTGGGAAATAATAGGTACATAACATTTTGTTTATTGAGACGATAGTTATTTATGAAGCTAGTAATGTTCTAAATGTCTAGTAGTTAAAACCTGATCTTGGTCCGCCGTAGAGATAAATATTCTATATTATTCTTTCGGGAGGAAAGTAACCTAGATATTCCCTTTGTTTCCAGGCAAAGAAGTCCAGAAGCGATGGCGCTCCATCCGCGACTCGTACACCAAGATGTACCGGCAGGGCAAGTGTGTGGCGGCGGAGCAGTGCGCGCCCGGCACGCGCCGGTACCACTACCACCGCGAGCTGGCCTTCTTGAAGCATGCGCTTATGAACAAGTATGTATAAACCACCAATAGATGGCGATGTACCTCGCTAAATCATCAAGCGTAGCTCTAACCACCAATAGATGGCGCTATAGCCCGCTAGATTGCGTAAGCTCGCCACAGGTACGTATGCTATGTCATATCCACACTACAGTGCGCGCCCGAGGGTTGAGACCCGCCGGTACCACTAGCACCGGGAACTGGCTTTCCTCAAGCATGCGCTTATGAACAAGTATGTATAATCTACCAATAGATGGCGGTGTACCGCTCCAAAACTCACATTCCTTGTTTTATGGACATCTAGCTAGTATTCTTAACAAACAGCTTTAATCTGAAATGATATGTTTTTTTCTACTTAATCTTAATTTAGTTTATTTTCACAAAGCATACTTAATCCTACATCACTTGTTTATTAGATAACCATATAGGTGCATAAGCAATTTTATAGGCATGACAAAGTTGTGAAGTGAACCCCACCCCACACTAAGTTGTCCTGTGTCATGGGGATCGTGATTAAAATGATTGCTAAATCAAGCAATGTTTATTTTCCACAGAAAACCCCGCTACTCGCAGGACAAGTATGAATCCTTCTCAGAAGTGTCCAGCTCTCCGCAGCACCAAGCGACAGAAGAACCGCGCATCAAACAGGAACCATTCGATAAACCGTTCGACAAACAATTTGACAAACCATTCGACAAACCACTCGACCTCAAAACGAAGCCAGACAAAACACCCAAAACACAAGAAAAGGGCAACCAAGTATGCATAGAGAAGCAGTCACTAGAAATCAAAATCGACGCCAACACAATCCTACCAGAAGACCATTTTGACGACGATAAACTGTTTATGAATTCTTTGATTCCGTTGTTCAAGAAAATGAACGACGATACACGACTTTTATGCAGAATTGAGGTGTTAAAGATCATAAGATATGCCTTACAAGGCCATAAATGCTTCGAAGCGCTCAAAGTGGCTGAAGATAGTTTCTTCAAAGATCGGATGAGTGATATTCTGAAGGAAGAGGTGGCTGAAAAGAAGGTCGAAGTGAGGAGTGATGCTTCCAAGCTGAATATGACGACCAGGTCCGCTGATGGGAGTAGACCTATCAGGAAAAGACGGGTGAGTTGACTTATTATTCACTTGTAGAACTGACATTGAAAGTGTAGGTCCCAGCTGTTAGTAATACAGCGGTCGTTAATGACCAGTCTGTCAGTCTTATTACATTCCAGGGAGTGTGCAACGGAGCTTCATAATACCTTCGTATTCATTCAGCCACAGAATCAGAAAAAAACCCCATTTCCACCCTAAAAAAACACTTTTTTGGCTATATATGAAAAAAAATAGTTGTCAGTACCGAAAATCCCGATACCGTTTTGCGAAATCCCGAAAGTCCCGGTTCTTGGAATCAGGTACCGGTTCTTGATTCTCTAGTCGTTAACCACTCTCATACGACTATATACGGACTGTGACTTTTCCCGATATACTTTATTGTTTTTCTTTGATTAGGTACTATCCGACTTATAAGGATACACTTAAGTCTTTAAGAGATTAAGTTGATCCATGTTTTGGCTGTACTTCTTTGAAAATTATTACTGTAGGAAAAAATAAAATACCGGTTTTTTTTCTAGTAAAACGGCATGTTAAAGTTATTTTCCTCAATCCGTTTCAGATCCGTTCACCGTCACCATTGCCGATGCCTACAAAAAGGAGAGGACCTGGACGCCCTAGAAAGGTAATAATCTTCTATACCTATGACCCTTTTACAAAGCTACCACGCCGAATAAATTCTGCGGGGGAGTCACGACCCTCAGTCATGAGGAATTACGCCTCAAGGAAGAGAACTAAACATCAGTGTGTCTTTATGTTACACATGTAAACTCTTTCTTCATTTTCAAACGGTTAGCCTATATTTGATGAAATTATTTACTAGTACATTAATTTTAATAGCTTAGAGATTTAATTACACACTCTTCGCTCGCTTTTTTCAGGATGAAAATAGCCTGTGACACTCCTGAAGCCTCATACTACCTACCTACCAAGAATCATAATGATCCGTTCAGCCGTTATTGTGTAATGAGCGTCTAAATAAACAGACAAAAAACCTAAAAACTGCTGAAACTTGTTCTATTATGGATTTAAAGTATACCTATACTTTTTTTCTTTCTAATATCTTCAATGTTCAGACTTTGCACCCTCTTCAGCTTTATTATATGTATAGATTGGTGAGTTCATGTATAAACGATGTGTCACTGTATGGTCGTCAATTCTTTACGCTCAAACAGCTGAACCAATTTGGATACGTATAATTTACTATGAAAATACTTTCAACGGTTATTAACGTAGACTACACTGTTAGCTGCCACTATCTATGTAATATTATATAAGCCTCACAATTGGGAGAAGACACTGGCCTTGTAACACAGTCTCACGACTAGCACAAGGCCAGAAGTTTCACGAATTGTATTGTTACCTGTTTTATTATGTCAATAAATATAAATATATACCTATATGAAATATAAAGGTGGCAGCAATCTTTGCACCATAAAGATTAAAGGAACATAGAAGATATTAGAAAAAATATTGTTTGGGTATACCTACTTTGAATCTATAAAAGAACACGTTTCAACAGTTTTTAGATTTCTGTCTGTTTATCTGTATTTAAACGTTCATAACGCAATAACGGCTGAAACGATCAACGTAAATTTTGGTATGTAGGTAGTATGAGGTCTTATAAGTGTCATAGGCTACTTTTTATCTCAAAATAATGCGAGCGAAGCCGCGGGCGTTCACTAGTTAAATTATAAATATCCTTACATTTTCTAGGTCCGTCCACCGCCCTCGGACTCCGACGAAGAGCCTCCCAAGTCTCGTCGTCCCAAACTGAAGGCGTCTCCAGTGTGTACGTCCCCTGTGACACAACACACGGACATACCTACTGAGATAGACGACTCGCTGGACAAAGCAACCAGCGTCGACCAACTGTCTGCTCCCGTCTTTATGAAGGTATGGGATAATTTGACGTATCTTACACTGGTAGTGATAGCAGTGTTGGTAGAGGTGATGGTTTCGGATCATCGAGTGAAAGGGTCTGGGTTCGATCCCCACGGGAAGGCGGATTTTTGCATGTGTTTCATATACTGAGAAAACAATTTGTTGACCTTACAAATTGATCGTTTAATAGATTCCATAAATAGTAGCACATTGTGTCCTATAAGCGTAAATTAAAAGCATCATCAGTGTATGTCTCCTGTGATGATTTCGGACCGTTGAGTGAAAAGGCCTGGGTCTCGATCCCCACGAGAAGAGTAGAAGAAGAGTTATTGCTATAGTTTCTTAGTCAAAGTAAAAGACCTTATAAAAATCGCCCAACAAATCCTATAAGTAGGTAGTAGAAAACTTAGTTGTAATATACCCCATTAGGAAGAGAACTCGATAATTATTACTTTTGACAAATGGGAGTTTTCAACAGGGAACCAACCAAATATCATCAGAATTTGATAGTTTTTGAACAAATATACGCATTTGTAGTAGAGATATAGAGTAGAGAGTATGTATAAGTGTTCGAGCTAGTTTGATATTTATTTCTTAATTGTGATTTATCCGTAAAAAGGGATCCAATGTTGCAATCAAACGCCATCTGTATTGAGACTGATTTATTTTATATAACGGGTAGATAATAAGTAGCAATTAGTACCTAACTACTTATAAGTAAGAGGGGAGATCTAAAACTTATATGACATCTGTAATTCCGATATATAACAACGTGTTATTACAATTGTATCTATAATGTATGTATGTTTCTTCTATTGCAGATGTACAACCTAGCTCGCACGGAGCTCGCGCCCGCCTTACCACAAGTGCCTGTCAAAACTGAACCCAATCTGTGAACCAACTAGACTAGATCATAATTAGGTTATTGTATATCCAATCAAATGTAAAGCTTTTATACACTTATTAGGATTGACGGACGTGATTATTTTCACTCGCAAATAAGTTTATGAATGAAACCTCTGTGCGATTTTAGCACATAGCTACATCTTTAGTATGTTGAATTCCGTCAAAATTTTAAATTATTAACTGAAACAAACAATGATATTTTTCAAAAGCTTTGTTTGAGAGTCAAGTTTTCTACAAGAACATTCTCAACTTTCGACAATAGTGACGCTTGTTGCTACAGTTGAGCTAGATAAATATAAGATAAAAGAATTTTTATTTGCGTTAATACATTTGCTTACATTGCTGGTGTCCCTGGCAACCGCTGTAGGATTCCCTGTGTCGCGGTGCCAGGGTCCTTCCGTTGAACAAAATTAAATTTGAGTTGGTGGTCAAATTGGAAATAATTAAACTATTAGCGTGGTTACATACCTTATTATTTTACTCAGTATGGTGTGATTTGCAAGTATTGAAACACTGAACTTTTTAAACCTGGGTTCAGACATTCGGGTGGATCGGGGTCGGACCCTACAAGATTGGTAACATTTAAATAGCTCATAAGAAAGTTGTGATAATAAATAATGGAACAATACAATATTTTTGTAACGAAAACGAAAGAATTGGTAGTTAGAGCTTTTGTAATATTAAATGCAGTTAGGTTTTTAATTATGAATTTGTTTTAATAATATTCTGTTACCAACAATATGATAGTTAATAATGCCATAAGTTTATAAGAATAAATAAGGTCGACGCGGTCAGTTCTTGGATGGGTGACCGAAAAGTGGCATTCCATTTTGGGCGCTTCTGTGGGTCGGATGTCACGTTAAATTGTAGGTCCCGGCTGTTTGTCTAGTACGACTATCGTTAAGCCGTGTCAGAGGCGCTTATGGCGGTTTGAAAACTCGCGACACCAGAGTTGGCCACTCTCATTCGATAAGAAGAAGAATAAACATGAGGCTTTCCATCAGATAAATGTCTGGTCGTCTTAAAAAGCATATTTAACTTATTTCGCTGAAGTTGGTTTTGAAATTCGAAAGCTATAGTAATACGAAAGTTTTGGCGTATACCATATTACCTACCATTACATTAGTAACTTGCTCATTTTATTATTTTATTTATATTAATCAAAGTCCAATAATATGAGAATAAATTCATAGAATAGATTTCGTTTTAAAATTATGCCTATAGCATTTATAAAAGTTGGTAAGTTTAACTTTAATTTGGTTAAGTTTAATAACACAGTTATTGGTTTAGTAAAAACATTCCTATGAAAGTTGAAATAGTTCTTAAATGTAAGTTTTAACTATGATAATTTATGTAAATAGTTAAAATAAAGGTTAGGAAGGAAAAGAGAAATAAACATTTGTAGCTTTTAACCAAGTATTTTATTTAGTGACATATAGGTACCTACTTTATGTATATCTTCTCTAAGAATTAGGTGAACAAGAAACATACCGATTGTAATATCCGTGTGAAAACGTAATTAAAGTACCTATGTTTTTACTTAGTTATAAAAATAACACCATTAACATATAAAATAGTGTGGATATATTTTTATCAGTTTTATTAAAAAATATATTAAACAAAAAGTATATAATACAATATGTACCTATGTAAATTGTAAATAAATAAATATTCAAAGTAAAATTGTCACTACCAAAACCAGTTTGCGTAATAAGTAATACTTTATCTTGGGCCGTACATATTACCACAGATACAATAAAACTGTAAAATTAGTATCTACATATTCTAAACATCATCATCATTAGCATGTTATCGCCTACTGCTGAGCATAGGCCTCTCTTCTTGTACGCCACTCATTGTACATAGTCCAAACAAAACTCACTAATTAGAGTGTAAAATATCGTCCTGCGGTTCCCAAACTTTCACCTCGCTAAACTGTACCTCTAGCCCCCCTCTCTTAGGGGTACAAGTCATGGGGCCAACTAAGGACAGCCCAGATAATTGGGGGAAGGGACAAAGTCGCAGTAGATTCCAAGTGATGTTATCTGTGGAATATTTGACGCAAACGACGCTGTTCTTCTTGGTTAGACGGAGGTAGAATTTGTTGGGATTGCCTGGGAAGATGCCTGGAATAAAAAAATAAAAGTACCATCTAAGTAATTGCTGCATAGACATATTTGCGTACTAGTAATGCCTGTACCTATCTGCTACCCAAATATGTTGTTACAATTTGGTATTTCAGTTAGATATCATTACAGTAAAAGTATTAGCATATTTTATAATTAACAACAGAAAACAGAATTGAATGAATAAAATTGGATTAATTACAACACCATCTAGCGAACTTATTGAAGTAATATACACCAAATATGTTTAACAAACAAGCCGCTAGATGGCGCTATTATCAATCACTCCCTTACCCACCAGTGGCCCAGTCAGACACTCCATCAGTCCTGACGCTGCTGATCATAGGTTGACCATCATTGTACTCTATGCCAGCCTTCACCCAGTGCTTCTCGTCCTGGTATATCATAAGGCCGGCTTGGTCGTACAGCTCTTTGAAATCTGCTTCGATGCATGCCTGGTGATAGTGGGAGTAAGTAAGTATATTCATTATTATTTCATCACATAGTTATAGATATAAGGTTACCTCCTGGTAGATAATAGAAAACTATAGCATATTCGTAAGAAATAATCTTTTGAAATCAACGCCATCTGGTGGATCAAATGTAAACTGAAAACAAATGTATTTACCAACCTGCATAAGGAGAAATTTGTAAGTTTCAGTAACTACTGTATAACAATATTAAAGACTAGGAAATAAAATATACCTAAATACTTACAGAAATAGTAAAATCGTCAGCGATTTCAACTCCGAAAACATGTCCCGTGTTGAAATAGAAATTGTACCAAGTGCCTTGCCAAAAATCCGTTTCTTTATCCGTAGTCACATTCAATACATCGCCATTTAGATTCCATTTCTTTGGCTCGTTTAGCCACTTGAAGTCACTGAATGATATTTTATTAAAGTTTTGTTTCTCCATATTATGATAGACTCTGTACGTAATTTAATTCACTAGTAAATACAAGAGGGACTGATTGGGTCCGGTACTTATATGAATAGATAAGCCGTTGATAGTATACGATTGAACAAGAAGTAAACAAAACCCAAGAGAATATAACCGCTACGCTAAGAAACAAAACTATCTACCTAATAACATGCAATGATGTTTGGCTTTGTGACGTGTTTTTAGTCTACGTAATAAGTACAAATGTGTTATATTTTTATCTACCACGAATTTATAAATACAAGAGTGCATGTAGGAACCTAGACTGTATTGTTATTTTTTGAGCTATTTTTTTACTGAAGAAATCTCGTTGATGATGATGATAACTGCTATATTTATAATTTTGCTAAAATTTTTGGTGCCAATGGTAGAAATATATAATAGTTTTATAGGCAACATCTCATTTTAATTTTTTTTTCGCTTTTGTAGGGCAACATCAGGAAGGAACATCTTTCATTCAAAATGGCATCATTTCCGGCAAAAGCTGCGCGGCGTGATGGCTCCGCGCGGCTTATGAAGAAAATAAAGTTTATTTTTGTGTATAGATAGTGAAAATAACTTGTTACATTTGTTTTTCATTGTTTAAATAGTTAGTGGCAACCAATATGGGTAAACCTGGTGAGTAATTTTCTTCAACTTTGATTTCATGTGGTATGATAGCCGCAGGCCGCGTGGTACTTTATCAATTTCTGTGTTATTACGCCTCTTGTGGTTTCCATATTTCTATTTAAGACAGGTATTAAACCTTCCAGATCTATTTTTACACCAATTGCATATAGTATTTCGTTTATTTGACCCATGCCTCGCCATGAAACTTTGATAGGTTATGTTCTGGCATATGAAGCAGTCTATCAGCATAAAATGTCGGGCAAGGCTTGCGAGCATTGGGTAATCATAGTTTTCAGTTGCCCCACGTATCGTTAAAATTAATTTTCTTGCACGTTGTTTGTCGATACACATGCAAGTTTTGAGGTTATGTTTAGGACTCCACGCTACACGTTCTGTTCACCGTAGCCTTATCTACAATATAAACGCAATATAACGTGGAAATTTAACTGCATTGGTGACATATACCAACGTATTGTAGGTTTATATGATATTAAATTCACACGTTTGGTCACATTGATGGTTTCTAAACATGAATTTCCAAATATTTCCAAGGCCATACCAACACGTGCTATACCAAGCGCTTGCTTATCAATGCGTGAGGTCGTTACCACATGTCCCTTATAATGCAGTCAGAAGCGTGGTATTGAAACATTATTGTGAATTGAAGACAAAACACACTAGCAGAAGTTTGTTGTTTGTTATCTTCAGTTACTAAAACACTAGAAAATCTTTGTGATTTCTCATCAAATTGAATGATTAGACATTTTTCTTGACAAAATGAATACACATGGTGTTTAAATTTGTACTGTATAAACATAAAATGTGTGTAACTTGTTATTATCTGCAGTATCAATCTAGGCCACACTTCCTTCTTTCAACTATTTAAACAATATTACAGACTAATATTTAATTGAAATAGTCTCATTGTAAGTTAAAATAAGCAAATATTATCATCATAGATTAATAATGATAGTTCCTGTATCCTTACGCTACGAGGATAAACTGTTAGAGGCCTGTGGGAACTCATGGAAACTAGGAGTGTAATATTGCCAGCATCCCATAACTGTGCTCGGATTTTTCAAGAAACATTGGCTGGCTAGGTTTAGCTTGAACAAAGTATATGCTCAAATGAAATGAAAATTATTGTAGTATAGTAATAGTTGTTGACTCAGCAAAATTCACGCAGTCTGTGTTACTAAGGCAAAAATAAATTTTGGGTATTATATCTACTCAAATTTGTCTTCCGCAAATAATTCTAAAACAAAATTAGCCAATTAGTCCAGCCACTCTCATGATTTAGCAAGATGTTACAGAACAACAATACATTTTTAATGTAAGACTTTTAATGATGATTGTGGTCCCTCTAATCTCGACCTACTCATGAAGACTATATCCACATACCCACTACTGATACAAACCATCTACTTCACTCATCAAACTACTCTAAACATTGTTTTATTTATCTTCTACCGTTTTCTTTTACAGAGTTTAACGGAGGCGGCGGGGGTCGTGGTGGTGGTCGTGGCGGGTTCCGCGGGGGCAGGGGGGGTGGTGACCGCGGGGGCCGGGGGGGTGGTGACCGCGGGGGCCGGGGCGGGTTCGGAGGAGGCGGCGGACGAGGAGGGTTCGAGAAACGAGGCGGGGGACGAGGATTTGGTGGCCGAGGAGGTGGAGGTAAGATCACTAGGAGATTTAGTATTACCTAAACAAAATGATGTCTGTATAGTGTGCAATTGTGCACCATAAATATTCATGTATTATGAGTCTAGCTCTACAGTTACAGGCTGTGAAAGATTTTAATTTATGACATTTGTACATATGATTGTTTGGTTCACCAAAACTTATTTGAGATTAGTGCCTGACAGAAATTGATCTGGGAAAACTTGCATAATATAAACAAACATACCGAAATGTGTGTATTTTTTGCTGTAGTGCTTTAACTTAAAAATCTCAAGAATCCAGTGAATTAAAACTGAATGTAGTGTAGTAAAATAATAAAGTTTTAAGAGTGAAAGTTGTCATACATGACTAAGAAATCATAGAATTGATTTCAAGTACTCAAATGATGATTGTGGTCCCTCTAATCTTGACCTATTCATGAAGACTATATCCACATACCCACTACTGATACCTCACTTGCCAAACTAACATTATACCTTGGTATTGGCTGTGCTACAAATGATGCTGTTTTGCAGGTAGAGGAGGCGGCAGGGGCCGCGGGGGCGGAGGCCGTGGTGGCGGCGGCGGCTTCAAGGGAGGCAAACAAGTTATTCTAGAACCACATAGGTATGTTTCAAGTATAAGTACTTACAAATATGGTAATTTACCAAAAGGACTTTAACTTCTACAATAATATATAATATTAACTTAAACTTTTATTGGAAATTGAGTGAAAATAATCACGACCGGCAGGATTCGAACCTGCGTATTTCCTATCACCGTCCACACAACACGCACACCTGCGTCGATACGCAGGTTCGAATCCTGCCGGTCGTGATTATTTTCACTCATTTTCCAATAAAAGTTTAAGTTAAACAACCATAGTGCGGGTTTAGCACTTATTAAATTAAATCATAATATATAACATTCCTATGAGAAATTCCCTAATAAATCAATTCTGTATGAAAATCACAACCCTAAGTAATGAAGTGTTACACATTGTACACTAGAAACTCAGATATTTGTTTTCCTAAAATCTTAAAAAGTTAAATTGAAATGATGCTAATAACAATAACTTTCGTTCTTCTGAAAGCGAACGCTTGATGCCAACTTATGTTACTGATCACACTTTACACAAAACCTTTTTATAATCACCTAAAATATCTTTTACTAATGAATTGTCTATATTTCAGGCATCCCGGAGTATTCATAGCAAGAGGCAAGGAAGATGCTCTAGTGACAAGGAATTTGGTGCCCGGCTCAGAAGTATATGGAGAAAAGAGAATATCAGTTGAGGTTTGTATTACTTCTTGTTTTTGGAATTTATGTAAAAAAAAAACATGTTATTTTAGAAACACACTTTTTAATGCTTAGTGTTTGTATACCAGTTGTCGTTGAGTCCATGATACTATTTATTAATTTATGTACTCTACTTCCACTTCATTTTAGTTAAAAAATAGATATAAAATATGTAAATGATGATTGTGGTCCCTCTAATCTTGACCTACTCGTGAAGACTATATCCACATACCCACTACTGATTAATATTATAATCTATTACCTATAAATTACAAAATACTAGATTGATATAAAACTGTTGTTCATTTTTGTCAACAGAATGAAGGAGAAAAGATTGAATACAGAGTATGGAATCCATTCAGGTAAGATATCTTTTTGTACCTACTCTTGTTTTGCAAATCCTTTACTTTAGATTCCTTCTCCTTATGTAGAGAACATATGAATAGTGTTCCTATCAAAATTACAGAGTACTAATCAATAAGAGTTTGATTAAATCCAGTTTGTGTTGATCATTGGAATCACGTCTGCATGCTGCATAACATCCTCATCAAAATCTGTTCAAACATGAAGAAGTAACAATCAAACTTGCACGCAGATAAAACTTTTACGTTATAACTGTATTATTAGTGTGCTTCTAAAACTGACAGGATATTTGTCTCCGCAGATCTAAGTTGGCGGCCGCTATAATGGGCGGCGTGGACGCCATCCACATGCCGCCCGGCTCCCGCGTGCTGTACCTGGGCGCCGCCAGCGGGACCACCGTCAGCCACGTGTCAGACATTGTGGGACCTGTGAGTACCTCCACAACTTGTATTCATCAGTGTAGCTTAGTGTCGAAACTCGTGCAGAACTGATTTATTGAGGAAGTGTAACTATTTGTGTTAAGTCTGGTCGTTTCTATGTATAATACATATGTAAGTATTTACAAAAGAAAAGTATAGAAGTATTATATCCGTTAGTACCCATGATACAAGCGTAAGCTTGCTATGGGGCTAGATGGCGCTGTGTGATATGCCCTGAAATATTATTATTATTTAACAATATTGGGGTCTCTTTCTCAAGACTTGTTATTTATCCTGATAAGCCTAATATGATGAACATGAATGCACCCGACCTATTCATGACGATTGACGACTATACAATCATCACCCACTATTCTGATACTAAACTATACATCTACAAACCCTACACTTTTCTAAAACCATATAGAAACAATATACTTGTATATTTGCAGGAAGGACTAGTGTATGCGGTGGAGTTCTCACACAGATCCGGCAGAGATCTAATCAACGTAGCAAAGAAGAGGACTAACATTATACCTATCATTGAAGACGCCAGGCATCCACTCAAATACAGGTAACTTATTTGTTTATATAGAAGATTTTTATAAAGTTTTGGAATATTTATGGGACATATTATAATATACCTTGTGCATAAATGATTTTAATTTTCTTTGGTGTTATCTCTATTAGTAATTATATGGAACACTAACTGGTAAACTTTCGTCTTAGGAAATTTGTAAGGACTATTAAAAAAAAACATACTAATAGTGTAATAAACGCAAATTAGCAAAATTCTTTTCGCCTCATCAAATAAAAAGTACTCTGAAATTTGAAAATTTCAATTTATCTCACAATTACCTATTCCATTAGTCTTTTGCACTTGCAAATATTATTAAAACTACTATTGATTCATTCCTATGATGACTACAACAATCTAAATCTTTCATGTGGAAAAGCTTGAACTCTCTCTCTGAGTGATCTCCTCACAACACAGTATGTATCGTATTGCTTGCACAGTTCACCAAACATGTTTGTCCTCTATTTCTCAGAATGTTGGTGGGTATGGTGGACACAATATTCGCGGACGTGGCGCAGCCCGACCAGGCTCGGATAGTCAGTCTCAACGCGCAGCACTTCTTGAAGAACGGGGGGCACTTTGTTATATCTATTAAGGTATTTTATCATTCTTTGTTCATGTATTAAATTAGTAGGTTTAGCAGCTAGTGTGAAATGTCTGATGATGAAGTCAAAAAATAGTAATTAATGTTCATGATTATTTCCTAGGTTAATTATGACAAAACCAACTTAGCTACTAACAGAAAAAGACAATGATTGTGCTTCTCGTAGTATATTATATATTTTGACTGTATATACGTACATTTTTTTTTGTGTGATTAGACTAAAACAATCGCAGACAGAAGTAGAATCCTATTCATTTTATTTGTACATAGAAAAAAATATTTGAATAATCTCCTATGAAGAAAACAAAACGACTAAATATCCATGTCGATAATGAACTCTCTCACTGAGGTACCATCTCTACCACAACTCTACCTCCATCCAGCACCATTCCCGATCACTAACATGCCATGTTTGTTCCAGGCATCTTGTATAGACTCGACAGCTCAGCCCGAGGCAGTATTCGCAGCGGAAGTGAAGAAGTTACAAGCAGACAAGTTGAAGCCACAAGAGCAGCTGACGCTGGAGCCCTACGAGAGAGACCACGCGGTCGTGGTCGGAATGTTCAGGCCGCCCGCCAAGAAGCAGTAAATTACCATACGTTAGGGTTGAGCAGATTTACGTATATATATGTTCTTGGCAAATGTGTGTAGTAATATTTGATTGCAAGTTCAAATTTAGGCATTTTTTTTTTCAATTATTCGCCATGTAACTGAATGCGATCAGTTTTATTATAATTATGTGTACATTAGTGGATGGCTGCTATTTTAGGATTAAAAGTAAGCCTATGTCCGTCTAGAGATCTTATACTTTAGCAATATATCAAAAGTCGCGATGCATCAATTCTGGACATTGTGTATTATAAAATCTTACAGCATAGGTTACTTTTTATCCCGACAAAACGCGGGCTTTCACTAGTGTACCAATATAGCTTTTCGTGGTAGGTATAAAAGAAACTTGTTTCAATATTATTGTACGCAAGAGGCAAGACGACTTATACATATTATGTAAATGTGTTTGTTATGCTACGAACATACCGAGACAGTGATTGTGAGTGCGGTTGCGGCTATGTTTATCCGCCTACATAACCGGAATCGCCACTAAACTCTGTTTTTGTATGTTCTAAGCTTTATAATAGACTAAAATAACAGTAAGTGCGATTCTATGAATTACATGTGTAATTTTTTACACGAATATTTTTATATAAGCAAATCATTCACACACAACAGTAATTAAGGCTAGATTTGCTTAGCTCCTTACAAGGAATAAGGTTCATATATTTGCCAAGCAAGCGTATGTTTTTTTTTGTGATCAGTGGCATTTTGTTTACCTCAATTAATCAGTTTGTTTAGGAATTTCAATTAACGGAATCAATCTCCCACCATTGTGGCAATGTGTGTAGAGTTAGTGATGTTAGGTGGTACTGTCTACACATGAGAGAATTCCAATGTAAATCTTTATAAAACTTATTTTAAGTATTGACATAACGTTGAGTAAGTGATGTCTGTTAGATGTAAGGAAGAATGAAAATATATGAGATGGTGCGAATTTTATTTATTTTGTATTATTTATCTACTTATTTACTAACCTGTGGTTGAGGGTATAAGGTTTCAGTTTAGTTAAAAATCTGTTCTCGTTTTTATAGTGGGTAGATCGTTTATATTTCGTCTAGATCTAACTAGATATTTGTAATTTCTTTATCACAGTTCGAGATCTTGAGAGTTAGGGTGACAACAGTTTTCTTGGAATATCGAAATTGAAGTTAAATTCTGAATTCTCCTGAAAATATTAAATACAATTAAATTTACATATATGACAAAACTCCTTTTAATAAATAAATAAAAAAAAAAAAAAAATTGCGGGTGATCTTAACCCTTGGAATGATTTTTGGTCCGAGTCTTAACCTATCATAATTTTGTGTGGTTGCTAAGGTTTCGTAATCAAGAAGATACATAGTCATAGCAAAGCAACATTATAGGTACCTAAATCTTTCTAGCATTATCAAAAAGTTAGGTGTTAAATAACGATTGATGACGATTTCGGCTCCAACGAACGAATTTCATGGGTACCATAGAATACAGAAGTACAATTAGGTAGGTACTGATGCGACCTCATTTGATTGTTGTGCCTAATTGGCTCTGCCTAAGTTACTTTATGGCACGCTGGAGAGGAGGCCTATACTCAGCAGTGGGTATCTACAAAATGAAATGACTGACTGCTCATTGGCAATTAGTTTTTAAGTGTTATAAAATTATAGTATGAATAAGTAGGTACCTCACTAGTATTAGAAGCGTCCTCGATATAAACATGCAGTCGTTCGATGCGCGGCGCGGTGTATGTGCTGAGGTGGCGGTCTGTCTTGTACCACGGCATGGGGCCGTGCTGGAAGTTATATAAAACAGTTTATATAGCTGTGCATAATCTTAAATTATATTGGTAGCGCAGGTACATATGGCCAAAGAAGTATTGAAGTGGGGCGCCACTTGTAATATAAGTGTAGACTTGTAGTTTTTTTTCTTTTTGCACCAGCGCACTTTTATGACCACGAAAATAAAAGTATTTTTAAATTGGGTCAATTTCTCGAGATTTTGATCAATCTGTAATGAATACATAGGATTTTACTATTCACTCAATCCTGTGTTCTTGTTTCTTTTTGTCTACTTATTGAGTAGGTAGGTACATATTTTAAAGTCACTTACTTCCAGAGTCCTCTCCACCTTTCCAATACTGCCTGGTTGAAAATAGTAGTGTTTTATGATGTCACCAATCTGAAAATTTATATAAGATATTGAATATGGCAATGGGCCGGTCATATTTGTCGCAGAACCGACAACCGATGGGGTAGGCAAGTTCTGGAGTGGAGACCGCGGCTCGGCAAGCGTAGTGTAGGGCGCCCTGCCACTAGGTGGAGCGAGGACATCATGAAGGTAGCAGGGAACAGGTGGAGACGAGAAGCACAAAGTCGGGCTGAGTGGCGTGCCTTGGGAGAGGCCTATGTCCAGAAGTGGACGACCGTGGGCTGATGATGATGATGATGATTTAATAAGGCGTTACTTTGCGGAAACTCAATGTTAACTATATACACAAACCCTACACTTTTCTAAAAGCATATAGAAACAATATACCTACTTGTATATTTGCAGGAAGGACTAGTGTATGCGGTGGAGTTCTCACACAGATCCGGCAGAGATCTAATCAACGTAGCAAAGAAGAGGACTAACATTATACCAATCATTGAAGACGCCAGGCATCCACTCAAATACAGGTAACTTATTTGTTTATATAGAAGATTTTTATAAAGTTTTGGAATATTTATGGGACATGTTATCTCTATTAGTAATTAAATGGAACACTCTCCAGGGTTTCATTGAAAATTTATATTTAACACGGTTACAAATGTTCTGCTGAAACACACATGTGTTTCAGCAGAACATTTGTAACTGTGTTAGGATATTTTATGTTTCTTACACAATTTTTCACCAAGCGCCATCTAGTGTAACTAATATTATTGTCTTTTAGTTACAGCCAATCACATGTAGGTAAGTTTTATTGTTATTTTAAACTCAATGAACTCAACCAATTTGGCTGACACTATCACATAGTAAATCTAAATTAAAAAAAAAATACTTTACAATTGTTCACTATCGTACGAGTAGAGGTACGGCAAGGAGGCAAATACAAAGACTCGCAAGCGTTTTGCTTCGACTTCCATCGTGCGTATAGCCAAACTGTGGAATTCCTTGCTCGAATCTCTATTCCCCTTGAACTATAATTTGTCGATCTTCAAGTCGAGAGTAAACCGGTTTCTTCTAGGTAAGCGCGCTAGATCGTAGATTATGTCAAGCATGAGCCTATCTCATGTAAAAACAAATTTAGTCTAAACGTGGTTAGTAAACTATTTGACCTCAAATTTAGGATGTCTTTGGTGCCGCTGCACAGCTCGCCGGTAGTGCGGCTCCAGCGTGCTGCTGCTCATGAAGTAGCTGTCGTCGAGGGAGTGGAAGCGATGCGTCGCGTCAGAGGTCGTGTGCATCAACTCGTACGCCATCTTGCCGAACTGGGGGAAACAAGAAGATTTTCGCGCCTGGCAGTTAGTAGACCGTAGCTTAGTTGGTTAAGGCGTTCTGGACGGTGATCAGAAATACGCAGGTTCGAATTCCATGATTATTTTCGCTCATTTTCCAATAAAAGTTTAAGTAAAACAACCATAGTGCGGGTTTAGCACTTGAAAAAAATAAGTCATAATTAAGAAGATAATTATTTGAGAAAGTATGGTAGGTATGTGTGTGGCGCCACCGATGTTTTTTTCACTGCCTGTGTTATCATGACAATCATTAAAACTAAATAAAACCACTTTTATCCAGTAAAAACTATAAGATATCTAAATTAAAATATTAATAAAGGAATGTCCTTTTCAGTCTGCCTTAGTAGGTACCTAATATGATAGTTAGCAAAACAATCGTTCTTGATATTATAAGACATGGACCCCGTGGGACTTTAGCCAATCAAGAGCGCTTGCTGAACTGAAGTAAAATCAGCCAATTAGTGAGCTCTGTCTGAATCACGCAAACGATGTCATGTACCTATATCATGAGGCTATATTTCGGCGGCCATTTTTGATGATTTAAAGCTACAACAATCGCCTCTAGACAAAAAATAAACTACTCACATTGCTACTAAAGGTTCCTATGACATAATCACACAAGGTAAGTACATGCATGTCCACCATCAGATCATTAAGGGCCGCCTCTGTGTATCGAGTGTTCTCAACTGACGCTAAATCCGCGCGAGTTGCGGAACCGAAGAACTTGTAGTTAGGGTAGCTTAGATTCGCTTCTAGGAGTCCCTGGAAAAAAGGATTATAAGTAAATACTTTTTTCATCACACAAGCCTTGTGTGATGAAAAACGTTATACGGTAATTTATATATTTAGTCATATAAATATCTTTTAAGAGTCACATTACGATGTAATTTAGACAGGCATCGTCAAAATAAAGTATCACTACACAGTATAAAGCAAAGTCGCTTCCCGCGTCTATCACTATGTCTGTCTGTATGCTTAGATCTTTAAAACTACACAACGGATTTTGATGCAGTTTTTCAAATAGATAGAGTGATTCAAGAGGAAGGTTTATAATATGTATAATAACGCGTGCGAAGCCGCGGACAGATGCTACTAACCTGTAGAGTATAACTTGAATATGTAGCTCTGTCTTTGTTTATCCAACAGACTTAGTAACTAGATAGGAAGAGACAGATATATGGCACTCACTCTCATATCATCAGTGGCAATATAGACCCTCCTCTCTGGCACATTCTGCGTTATCTCCAACTTCAAGAAATAGTCTTCTACATGCGTCATGTAGCTCTTTATGGAGTATAGCGGGGTCTCTCTGTGCTTGTCTGTCCAACGGACGTGGATGCTGGAGGGAAAGAAACGGAGGGATTGAATTAGAAGCTTCCTTGTATCAGCGGATTATGGCATTCGTGCGAGGTAATCGAGGTTCAAAAACTGCAGTCGCAGCCATTCTTTGGACGGGTGACCCACGCAAAAAGAAACGAACGAACGAACATTGGATGTCGGGCGATTACGTGGGTCGGATTGGTTGACTCTTGTTTGAGTAGAATCGCTAACTAGGCATGCCAAGGGGCCCTGGGACAGTAAGAAATTGTTAGAATTGTTGTTGTTTCGATTTATGAATTAATTAAAAGTTATTTTGCCAATCAGAGAGCTCTGTCTGAATCGCGCAAACGATGTTGTTCACTTTAATCATGGGACCACTTTTTGGCATCCTATGACACTTTTGGTGGATTTAAAGTTACACTAAGGCTTCTAGACTACAAAGGACTGGAACTGGAATGTTCTTGGCTTGGATCTTTTTAACTTACCCGACCATAGGCGGCCTGTCCCCCGCGTCCTCGAGCAAGTACGTCAAGTTCATGTGCTGCATTGCTCGGTAGATGGCGTGCTTCACGTACGGCCGTGGTTTGAGCAGATAGCGCAGCATCTGACCAGCCCACCACGCTTCTGGGTCGCTGTTGAAGCGGGATATCCTGGGGAAAGAAATTGGTATAAATGTGATGAAGCTTATTGAGCATTCTCGAAAATCATTTTAAATACGTACCGAAACATGAACATGAAGTGAGACCGCTCTTTCTTAAAAAGCTGATAAGTTTTGACAAGATGGAATTAGGCGACACTTAATGGATATCTATTGCGTATGTACCTATATGATAACTTCAGAAAGGTAGGTAGATATCGGTATTAAAGTTTTTCGCAAGCCGTTGTCTCGCCTTTGCAATATTTTAGGTATAAGTTTTTGGAGTCATATTAGTCATGTCATTTGGTTATATTTATACGTGAGATTTGAAGGAGTGGCATATACCTACTTATTGGATACGACCCAACCAAATCAAAAGCAAAATAAAATACCTTTTCGCCAGATCCTTGGGTATAAAATAAGGCAATAGAAGTGGCTTCATCTGCAGCACTTTCCCGAGATCCATGACCGGCATGTAGAGGACTCTTTCATCGTTTTTCGATGCTCCTGAAATTTAAATAAAGTTTCATAGGAGTAGATAGATATACTTGTTAGATATTTTCTAGAAAAACACACTATATCGTAGAAAAAAAAAACATTTATTTCGGGTTACTGAGACATAAGGAGTTGTAGTCAAGCGTGAGCCTACTTAGAATATAACATACCTAAGTACAAATATAATAAATGTCTGAAATGCATTTTCTTCCCGAACCATAAGACAGTGACCTATCTCTATAGCAAATGTCAAGATCGGTTCAGCTGTTTAAAGATTTACAGGAACAATTAACATATTTATACTTTTTTAATTTCAATTTCTTTATTACTTTAAATGTTAAATTTACATTTACCCTGTTTATTGGGTACGCGTAGCTAAAATTAAAACTAATTATTTCAAAAATCTTAAACTTATTATTAACAATATTTTCTTAGGTAAATCTATTATATTATACGGTAAATCTATTTTACGTTTGTTTTATCTTATTACATATAGTAGAGATCAATTACAATGAGATCATAATTATATGCTAAGTATTCCTTATATTCGTCATTAAAAAACACTTCTATAGTGTAGTAGCATTTCTGTATTAAATATAGTTTTAGTTTGTTTTGTTTTACTCTCTAACTCATAAACATTCACTAGTAACATTATTATATTAGTGTGAAGTGATTAGTGGGATGTTTTATTTCATAATCATCATCATTAGCCTGTTAGCGCCCACTGCTGAGCATAGGCCTCTTTCCTTGTACGCCACTCATCCCGGTTCTGCGCAGATTGTATCCAGGTGCACCCTGTTGTTTTATTTGAAACTAAAAAAAACACACATACTTAGTTGTTCTAAGTTAATTATAAGGTTTAGTTTTTAATTTTGTTCATTCAATATCAGCCCGCTATCGCCCACTGCTGAGCATAGGCCTCTCTTCTAGTACGCCACCCCCGGTCCTGCGCAGATTGTTTTTAATTCTTTACTCTTAATTTCGTATGTGTTTTGTAAGTTGTTTTGAATAAAAAGAACACTAAATTCAATGTGTTTGTGTGTCCTTACCCACCGTTCCATTTCCTCCATATGTATCGTCTGTCTGAGAAGGCAGTGTTACAGTTCTCAGACAGGTGGTAAAACACGTCCGTCCACGCTTTGTAGTTCGACTTCGACTGCAAAATAGCAATTAATTCATAAATTTACTTATTTTGCATCGAAGTAAGCATTTTCAGTAAGTATTATGTATCCATTAAATTTAACAGTTGTCGATGTGATCAGTCCTTAGCTAGGTAATTAAAATCAAAAGTTACATTCTATTTGCGCGCTCCCTTGGGTAGGTTGACTCGTTAAATTGTATGTCCCTGTTCTTATCATAGCAAAGCAGTAAAGCCATATCAGAGGCTCTAAAGGCTGTTTGAAAAACTCTTAACATTTCTTTTGCTTGACCACTCTTACCTCTCTTCTCTCTTGAGTCGTATTTCCTCATGGCTGGTCGTAACTCCCCCTCAGAATTAATACGTTAAGGGAGTTCTCTTAGGCAGACAAATCGTGGTGGGCACCCAAGTCTTTTCACGGTCTTGCCACTTAGATATTACTTATCTTGTATATTAGTAGGTAAGAGTGTATATTGCTCACCGATTCGCTAAGTATAAGTGTGCGCTTGGTAGAGTAGGCATACATCAAACAAAACATGAGATGATGGTGCTTGCAGCCAAATCCACCTTGCTGGAAAATACAGAAAATAATAAATAAGAAATGTCAACAAAGTTGTACAAAAAAAATACTTTTTAATAATGAGCAGTTATTTTTTTGTACAACTTTAACTTTTTTTAGCATAGCTAATAGTAGGTACATCATTATTACTTACTATTAGCTATGCTTGCGTGGTTTTGGGATAAAATTACTACTTTCTTTATTTATTTTCGTTACTAAACACCATCTTTACAAAAATAACAAAGATTGTGTTGTGGCGTGATAGAGGAACACGCAGACCGGCAAACACACTTTCGTTTATATACTAGGCTTACTGGCTAGAGTACGTGAAAAGCAACTACATTTGTTTAACGGCCTTTGGAAATTGTAATAAATGTTATAATTAGCTAGTGATTTAATAAAATATAAGGTAGGTACTTACATTATGTGTACAAGTCAGTTTCTTGGCGCCTCTACAGTTGACCGGGTTCTGCAGGAACCACAGTCGTTGTTGGACAACGTTGGACACATCCAGGGCCTCTTGACGACGCCACTCTGAGAAGCCGTCTATATCGGCTAGCTGTTCTTGTTGGACTAACAACCACCTAAAAAGAATCATATATTATGTTAACACCTATCTAAGGACCTGCAAATTCCTGCAAATAAAAGAAAACAATGGTGAGATTCTTTAGGACTTAGGTATAGCCCAAGGATTTTCATTTCATCCCTCTCTTAGGTACTATATATTAATTCCAGGGTAGGTATAGCCCCAGTACTACTAAAAGGCCTCGTATGTGTAGGTTCTGCAGAAACCACAGTTGTTGTTGGACACTATTGGACACATCCACGGTTTCTTGGTGACACCACTCTGAGAAGCCGTGCTAGCTGTTCTTGCTGGACTAACAGCCATCCAAAAAATGGAACTAATGTAGGTAGTAGGTAACTGAGACCATAAAAAAGGGTTGGCATCCAAAAAGGAGAGTTTTCTAGGGGTCACAATCTCTAGATATCTTGTGTTTTGGTTCTTTCGAAAACACAAACGATTACAAGTTATTGTAAGTCAAAAGAAAATATAATAGAAATAACAGACAATACCTTGTTCATAAATGAATTTAGGGGGAAATAAACATTCCTACTAAATTAGTTTTACTAATTAGTATGGATCTCGTGAGTTTTTTTCTCAGTAGATCAATTATGGGTCTGGACAATGGATCAAGTGGAAATGTTCCTTTTAGCCAGTCTTACCTCTTCCTGTCAGCCACATTATCCACAAGTCCCCTCCTCAAGCTCCACCTGACAGGTCTGTTCGTCTTATTGTCTACTCTCTGCAGCTGCGTCTGCACACAGTACCACAGTTCCTTTATATTGAAGTAGATACTTCGATGAAGTGTCTCGTACTCTTCTGTTGGACCGAGAGCTTCCGTGAATGATATGTTGTGGAGGAAACTGGAGGGTAAACGACTGGAAGAAAAGTTGAATGAATAAATAATGTAACTTTATTTTGTACAACAAAAAAATAATAGATTTAATATACCTACCTACATAATATTTTTTTATAAAAACTTCTTACAAACGAATCCACATATTACTTACATGTATCTTAATATGACTGGCTATAATAAACTGATGTTACGTACAAAACAAATAAACAACGGTTAAGATCTAATAGAATTGATTAATGACATACCTACGTACGTACGTAGGTAGGTTCTAATTTTTTGTATATTTTTTACAATGACGATCCTGCAGCGGTGTAAAAAGCGACAATGTGTCTTTGTTTATTTATTTTTTTCACATCGCGACGAAGCGACTGATACTCGTCATTTTAAGTATGATAAAGTAGATATTGTATAGGGTTCTGAGAGGGACATAGGTCATTTTTAATCCAGAGACAAAACGAGTGAAGCCACATGCATCCATTTATTTATCTAACTAGCTTTTGCCCGTAGTTTTGCACGCGTTATTATACATATAAACCTTCTTCTTGAATCACTCTGTCTATTAAAATGACTGCATCAAAATCCGTTGTGTAGAGTTTTAAAGATCTAAGCAAACATATATACCTATGTACCTACAGACAGAAACGATAGGCGACTTTGCTTTATACTATGTAGTGATTGTAATTAAATATTGTGGGTATATGTACATATATATAGTGGCATTCCATTTTGGGCGCTTCGTGGGTCGGATGACACGTTAAATTGTAGTTCCCGGCTGTTTGTCAAGTACGGCAGTCGTTAAGCCATGTCAGAGGCCCTTAGGGCGGCTTGATAAACTCTCGACACCAGAGTTGGCCACTCTCATTCGATAAGAAGAAGAATAAAATGTTAGTGTGTCCTTACCCTGCATTTTTCTTGACTCTCGCTAGCAGTCTGCTGTGTTTCTGTCGCAGCGTCCTCAGCTGCGAGCACACCTGCTTGTAGTCTAGAGCGAGCTTAGATATCTCACCGGAGTTATCACAGCTGTGAAAAAAATCCTCATGACTGCGGGTCGTGACTCCCCAGACGCAGAATTAATTCGTTAGGAGAGTTTTTTGGGAAATAGGTACATCGTGGTGGGCGCCCAGGTCCTTCCACGGAAGATAGGACATATCCTCAGTAAAAATATATATTACCTACCTATCTACTGGTCCATAACTATAAAGCAACCAGTAGGTAATAATTTTCAGAACACTATAATTTTAAATGCATATAAATAGATATAACTAGCCTATGTATCATGAATTATTAATTAGTGTAGGTATCGCTAAATTCAACTTGGCATCTGAAATGGGTCACTACTCACTATTCCGAATGATTTAAGTAATTGTATCGCAACATAGATCAGCTAACGGCGACGCGGACAGTCTTTGGATGGGTGGCATTCCACTTAGGCGCTTTCGTAAGTTTTATAAAAGAGTTATATTGGCGAGTTTTTAAACCGTCACAGAGGCCTCTGACATACCTTAACGACTACCGAGCTACTAACTACCCATATCAAATTGCCGAATATGTGTAGGTACAGATAAATCCACGGAAACGCTCAGATTGAAATGTCATATTTTTTTTTGACTGCTCACCCATCCCAGGACAGTCCGCGACTATGGTTGCTGATCTTTACTATCACAATAAATGAATTTTGAACATTACTTACCTTTCACGAATCACGCAGTAATAATTATACGTCAAAATAATAATCATAAGAATAATAACAGCCAATTGAATCCAAGGCGAGTTAGCTAAAAAATATGTCAAATGATTTATCTTTTTATTATTGGTTTTACGAGTCACTTTCTTTAAATTCATGACAAAAAATGCGGATCTACAACTTTTTAATTTACTTTTCTTGTAAATATTACAAAATCACACAAACTACTAATAAATTAACTAAAATATCACACTTTTCACTTCCTAATTTTATGATCACTTAAAATAATTTCACTTGTGTCAAAAAAACAGCTATTTAATTCGACATGAGGAGATCTCTTTGATTGTTGATATTATATTTCATTAATAATTGTTTATATATCATGTAACTCCTTGTTTATAAAATATTGTTGCTTGATTGTGTTTTTAATTCAATAATGCACCAGATTGTAATCAGACACTGTTTAAAACAACAGAAATTGTAATCTTGGTCAGAATGTATAAAGTTCGGTCGCACACACAAATACAAAATCATTTATTTGCCAAATAAATTATGTCACAAAATGTTTGGAATCCTCTGACCTCGTGGTAGCCGTTAGGCTGTGTTACAAAGATTTTTTTAATAGCCTTTTATCTACATACCGATTTATACATATAATAAAGCTAATGAGGGTCGAAAGACTGCACATATGTATTATATGTATAAGATATTTGAAAAACGTTTAGAGATACATAGCATTTACAAAATAACACATTGCTTCCTTTTTTAAAATTATCTGCTTATTTGTGTCCGCATCACACGAAAACGGCTTAACAGATAATGCTGATTTTTTATATGTACTTAAGTAAAATGATATTCCAAGAATAACATGGTCAACTTTTTATTCAAAACAACGCGCGCAAAGCCGCGGGCATGCACTAGTTCATTACTAAATGAGTTTGCTTTCTCTCTCTTGTGGTCTTTATTGTACACGCCGTCTAGTCTTTTCAGTTTTCCTCTCCATTCTACGGTTGCCTGGATGAGCTCGCTTTTAGCGATAAGGCCGCCGTTTGTAGCATTAGATTTAAAATGTATTTCTCTTGTTTGTATTGTGTTTTTTATTTGTGTGTACAATAGCTTTTTTACGTGGGATAGGTTTGCGTGTGACTGCAGCCTGCCTGATGTTAAGCATTGCTGCAGCATAGGGTGTAACACGCTTACCTAGAAGATACCTATTAACTCTAGATTTGAAGACCCCTGGGTTGTATCTATAGTTAGCAGGAAACACAGTTTCTGGTAAAGTGTTCCAGAGCTATATTTTTTTTTACGTGGGATAGGTTTATGTTGACTACAGCCTGCCTATAATCTATCTATCTTTCGAGAAGCGAAACTTTTAACAAATCTGTCACTTAATAAAACCCCAGTTATAAAATAATCAACATATATTTAATCACTGTCCTCACTACCCCCATCCTGCTCCATCTGTTCACTGGCCTCCTCCTCGCTGTCCCCGGTGTCAAACTTTTCATCCCCCCAAGAATGTTCACTGTCAGATTTGTACGTTTTCTCCATATGCATATCTTCTTCCTCTTCTGATGTTGTGTCATCTGTAAAAGAAAAGAAGGTAAAAGTAAAGTAATATAGAAAAAATATGTTTATTTACTATTTGAAAAACTTAACCTATATATGTACCTATATTACAATTCATATTTATTTTAAGGTTAGTATACGTTTTTTTTCATGTTTACTAGTAACATACTATGTAAATCTTTTTAAGGGCCAAATAAATTAAACGTTTTATTTTGTTATACAGGTAAAAATCGCGTATAAATGCTTAACTACACAATAAAAACAGTTCTGGGATGAGTGACCAAATGTACCGGTTGTTTGTCATACATAATACGACAAATCGGAGGCCCCTATGGCGGTTTGAAAACTCGTCCCTCTCACGCCATAAGGCAGTTACAAATTTGAAGAAAGATGGCAGTGAGATGCAGGAGACCCTTAAAACAGTAAATAAATAAAAAAAAACAAAGGAGTTGAGAACCTCCTTTTTTGAAGAAGTTTATTTAAAACAATAAAAAAACATAAAACATAAGCGAGTGTAGCTCAGCGGTTCCAGTGTCTGCTTTTCATCCAGACGCACCCTGTTTCGAATCCGACCCTACACCAATAACTTGTATTTTCAAGTTATGTGTGGATTTGAACTCGCTAACGGTGAAGAAAAATATCGTGAGGAGACCGACATGTTTGAGGACCACAATATCCGAGGACATCTGTCTTCCGTGGAAGGACCTGGGCGCCCACCACGATGTATATCTGCCCAAGAGAACTCCCCTAACGAATTAATTCTGTGAAGGAGTCACGACCCTCAGTCATGAGGAAATACGACTCAAGAGAGAGAGAGAGATTTAAAACATATATGTATATGGAAGATGCAGGTTCGCGTCCCGCCAGTCGTGATTTTTTTTGCTCATTTTATTCCTTGTACCTTTGTACTGCAACACAGCCTGCTTGTGCGCCTCCTCGGAGGAGGTGCGCTGCTTGATGGTGAGCTCCACGCGCCCCTTCAGGTTCAGCAGCTGGCACAGGTGAGAGCGTCTGCGACATACATTAATAATAAATAAATTTTCCAGGACATTGTATACAGCGCCATCTAGTTCCATACTAAGCAAACGCGTATGTATTATTTGTCTGCTCTGTTAGCTCAGTTGGTAGTGGCTCTGCCTTCTAATCTAGGGGTTGCGGGTTCGACTCCCTCGCGTGACACAAGTATTTATGAATTTTAAAATTTATATTTAGGTACTTGTGTTGGGTCTGGTCGTTTGTATGTACAATAAGTATGTATTTACGAAAGAAAAGTATATATGTATCACATCCGTTATCTGCCCACCCACACGACACAAGCGTTTGTAGTTAGTGCGGGGCTAGATGGCTCTGTGTGCTATGTCCCGTTTTTTTATTTAAATAAAGTATTTACATTTCAAAAGTGTATATAAAATGTACAACGGCCTTGTCGCCTCATGCAAAGTCTTCCAGACCTACCTGTGTGTGAACACGGCTCCGAGCCTGGTGAGCGGGTCTGCGTCGGTGGACGACAGAGCGAGCAGTAGGGCTGCGTGTCTGTCTGTCACCGCCTTCAGCCACGTCACTACGGTCGCACATCTGGGGAACAACAATATGGTATGATGTACAAATACTCTACTTTATATTATTTACTATTTCAATTTGAATATTTTATTAGTGGATGTTCGCGGCTGCTGTCAATGCTGGTTTGGCTTCCACATGATTAGCATTCGGCAGAATTATTTATACTTTAAGCAAACGGTGAACAACCGAGACTACTTAGTTGCCGATTCATGATACCACAACACATAATAATATACTTTAAATTACTTAATAAACTAGTAGTGATCCAGAACATATTACAAAAATATTTATTATTTATTTATTTGATTAATGGGCGAGCAGCAAATTGCTGATGTGCCCATATCACACTGTGTCAAAATTGTTTTATATAGTCCACACAAAGTTCAAAATTATACAGTCCACTGGTGCAATGATCACAAATTAACAAGAGATTTTTTGATTTTCTGTAACCAGTCATCAAGCCGGTTCTTAAAGTTGTTTACAGATGTTGCACTAACCACCTCTTTTGGCAACCGGTTCCAGTTATGAACCACTCTGTTGCTGAGTATGTGGTGACCAGTGTTAGTTTTGGCAGAGCATCGCTCGATTGTCTGGTTGTGAAATATGTACAAATATTGATTCATATATTTTTATTTAGATTGTATAAAATTCAAAAGTAACTACACAAAATAAATAGGCATTGTATTAGTAATGATGCTAAATCTACCCTTTAGTGTCACGTAAGTTATGAGTAACCTTTGTAAAGTAGATATTATACACTTACATAATTGAAAAGTTAGTTAACCATAGCCTTTGCTTACTATCAAGCAAACTATGGCCAAGTGCAAACCCGTTCTAGTTAATAAAAAAGTTTGTTAAGGAGTATTTTTGTACTTACGTGGAAGTCTTGAGTGTTGCCATTTCGACCAGGTATTCCAGTAGAAGTGGTATACATTCAGTAGGCAATGAGGCGACTGTCCGCCGCGCCACGTCCGCGCGAGCGTTCACTATCACTAGTTTCAGTATGCTGGAAATAAGAAAAAAATAGAATTAAAACAAGTGATCAAATCGTCCAACAATAATCATATTGATATCTTTATCTGTAATTTGTGTTATTATTAATAAATTATTTGAATTTATAGTTACGCTAAGAAATTAAGCAACTATTGACATCAATATGATAATTTTTACGTTACATAATGTATGTTTCAGCTAGCAAAAGTTACAACTGTATGTGTGTTACAATAAAAAGATATATCTATCTATATATTTCCTTCTAGGCAAGCGCGCAACACTTTAAGACTGCAGCAATGCTTACCATCAGGCAGGCTGTAGTCAAACACAAACCTATCCTATGCAAAAAATGAAATAGCTCTTCTTACCTCTCGTCCTTAGACTGCAAGCCCTGTGCTAGCAACTTGCTCCGGTTCTGGCTGACTGCTCCGTCTGTCTTACCCCGGGAGAGAGACAGGTTGGCCAGTCGGGCTTCCATTGGTACTTCTATCTGTAGAACAAATAAAATTATTTATTGATTTGTCAAGTCTTGTTGTTTTTATAGTACCATGGTATCCCTGTCAATTCTTGTTGTTTTTATGGCACCATGGAATCCCCTGCACTCTGCGCTAGGATAAAAATACTGTGATTTGGAACGTAGTTTTCCCGTCTTAGATGTATAGCACAAACCTTTAAGGTCTTGAAAAACTCTCGATATCAGAGTTGGCCACTCTCATTTGTTAAAGAGTATATCAATGCGAGTGTTTGTTGGTCGGTTTCGCTCTAACAAACCAAAATCCGTCACTCGGATTATCGTGATTTTTAGTAGTGATTTGAATATCGATAATCCTTTTAAAAAGAGAAAAAAAGACGACAAATGTCATTCCTAAAAAAAGTTTACGGAGTCTGCTGCTTCCCACAACAGGCTGTGCCTATGTTACTGAGGGCAGACATTTCCTTAGTTTTTTTTCTGTTATTCTTTTCTATCTAAAATTAGTATTACTATAAGTGGACTGTGCACCTCTTCCTTCCTTATTATGTACTAGTGGATGCTCGCGGCTTCACTCGCATTAAAAAGTAAAACATGCATCCCCTATTTCACCCCTTTAAAAGTGGCATTTCGAAAAATTCTTTCTTAGCGGAGGCCTACGTCATAACATCTACCTTCATTCCAAATTTCAGCCCAATCCGTCCCGTGTTTTGGGCTGTGCGTTGATAGATCACTATATCAGTCAGTCAGTCACCTTTGAGTTATATATATATATATATATATATATATATATATATATATATAACTCAAAGGTGATATATATATATATATATATATATATATATATATATATATATATATATATAACTCAAAGGTGATATATATATATATATATAGTTTTTAACACATTTTTACTATAGGTAACATACTAAATATAAATACTAGCCTGTGCCCCCGGCGTCACTCGTTTCCTGGACACTCCTCCCATAGGTTCCACCACAGCTGCATCGTTACTGTACACATCGCTCCGTATCTTGGTGACTTCGTTAGTTGCTTGCTGTTTGCTCTTTGAAGCCACCTCGCCCCGGATCAACACTTGTGTCTTTGTTTTTAGGTCTGGCACCTGGAAGGATAAAATCGAATATTCAAAAAATGGTGTCTGAATGATATTGGAAAGTTTGAAGGAAACATCTGGTCAGGAACAGCGCAAGACAGGGATTATTGGCGTAAGAGGGAGGAGGCCTATGCCCTGCTGTGGGTCTCATTAAACTCAGGATGATGATGATTAAAAAAACTACGTGTATTGATATGTATTTTCGTTTGATTTTATTTTTATTGGTAAGTAATGTCAGACAAGGTTACACAGCTGTTAAGTCTTGTTGTAATCTAAGACCTGAACATACTAAACAGACATAGGGTACTATTTATTTAGGTGCAAGCAAATATGCGTATTCTATATATTAGTTCACGCCCAAAAAATATAAAAATACTCTATTTTGTTAATACAAATGACACCACCACCAAACTTGATGTGATCATAATCATCATTTATAGTGGCCTTGTAAGTGATTAATTAGTTGTAAATAAATTATAAACCAAATTTATTAAAAAAAAATATAAAAACCCCATCATACCAGTGTATCGAACACAAGCAGTGGTCCGTGTGAGTACCCCAGCAGTAGCTGGTCCCCCTGCACGCGGCAGCACTGCAGCGGCAGCGGGGACGCGTCCGGAGTGGACACCTGCACCGTCACTGACGGCTTCAGGGGCTTCAGGGACGAGCTGCGAAACGAAATTAAAAAATATTAAGAGTTTACGGTACACACTTAACTTACTTACTTACTTTAATTAACTGTGTTAAGTTTTCGAATAGTAAATAAACATATTTTTAATTTAGTTATTTACTTACGGTGATTAAACGTTCAGTGACAGATTTATATGGAATCATGAATTATAGGTAACGAAACTCTGGGAGCCTTTAGGAACAAAACAACAATTTTATTGAATTGTATTATCTAGTACTCATAATTTTATTACATATAAAATATTTGATAGTCCATATATATTTGTAGATGTTGGATAGAAGACAACACAATATGTAATAGATCCAAATCATAAATGGATGTCTTAGTTTGTAATAATTAATAGTGGATCAATATTAGCAGGATAAAAGGCATGTGCTGTCTAGTCATGTTTGCAAATGAAATTTGGCTTTGGGCCTACAATTTCCATTTCCATTATTTATCTAACTAATCTATTTGTACAATAAACTAGTGAATGTATACTCCATTATACAGATTTTACATCTGCTTGTACAACATTATTTGAGGTAATATTTTTGCTAAATGGTTAAAGAATAATTGCGAAAGTAAGTGCAATCGTTATGCCATGTCAGAGGCCCTTAGGGCGGCTTGATAAACCATCGACACTAGAGTTGACCATCTCATTTGATAAGAGAAGAAGTGTAATGTATAATTTTTAAACCCCCTTACCCATTAATAGTGTGAGAGTAATAATGCACCAGTCCACTCCTGGTGGCCGCAGCCAACTGTAACCTGACTCCTCCATCTTCCTCCTTCAAAGCAACATCCACCGTCCTCGCGACATCTTCCAACACAAAGTTATATGCAGCATTTGTTACTACTGGTACGTCGGTTAGGGATTTCTTCCCGCTGATTGATTTCTTCCTTTTCTTCTTGTTGGGAGTGGCGTCGCCGTTGACTTGGGGCTCCGGTTTGAGGTCTTCCGTGATTGACACGTCCCAGAATGATAGGAGGCGCTCGTTTCTGGAAATTGATTTAGTTATTAAACAAATGTTAAGGTTTCTAAATAAATGGTGAGAGGAAAGAGTTGACCAAAATATTAAAATGGAATGGACAGTTTTACAACAATATTCATAAAATTCATTTATTTATAAAATATGTCACAACATTCAATACAACAATAATTTAAGAACATGTTCACACATATTAAATAGCTGGTATGTCACAATAATACAATATGTATAAAACAAGTAACTAACAAAGCAACAATTATGATTTGTAATCAGCTTAATTCATTATTAATTATAGAATAACTTATGCACAATACACCACACAGGATGTCAGTGAAAGACATCTCATCAACTACAAAATTAGAATGAAATAACTTATAATCTCTCCAAAAGAAAGACTGTTTAAACAAAAATAAGTATTGGGTAATTTTAATGTACAAAAGATGTGTGTAAAGAAGATTGCAAATGAAATACTTGATTTCAATCCCTTGGTATATTAGTAGCTCAGAAGTCATCAATTACAGTTACATTAAATTTGAAGTTTTAGAAGATTTTATGAGTAAATTTTTTCTCTTGTTTGCCTACTGTATGTATAATTCAATTCAAAGTATTTGTCCCAATTAATTTCTTTTTATTTGAATTTTGCTATCCATGTTTGTTTGTATTGTTACAAGGCTAATAGGGTTAAATTGCCTAAGGCAATAAAGGCTACCCTAATGTACTTTCATAATCATAATTTATTCATAAAGCCATTTTACACATAACATATAGTTGTAAATACTAGAAAATAATTACAGTACTATTTTATATATGTAATTACATTAACTTCATTGCTAAGATTCTTTAGTGTACTTAACAGATGTATATTTCTATATTTCATATTTACTTACTGTGAGCCCTCTATAAGCCAGCTCTGATCACGATGTGTGGCCACAGAGAGCACGGCAGTTTGTGAGGCATTGTGTCCGAGTGTTTTGATGGCCGTGGCCTCGCCTGCATACAACCTCCACAGACGGACTTGCCATGATGCTGATACAAAAAATGTGGCGTTTGTTTCCTGAAATTGTTTAAGAGATGGTATAGAAAAATTCTAATTGTTCTTAATTAGAAATGTTCCATCCTTGACCGTAATTATTGCTTACCATCAGGCGAATTACGGTCACATGTAAACACATACCTTGTAAAAAAAAACTTATATTTTACTCAACAGATATAAGGTTAGATAAATTTTGGTGTAATTTGTCATAAACCTACTCACTCACTAATTAGAGAAAGTTTGTGTATGTTTGTTATTTCTTCCCTTTCAAACAGTAGAACCTATCTCAATGAAAATTTGGTATGAAAGTATCTATTAATATATTAACTAAACGGTTTTCACTCACGTGTAAATCGCGTAAGTTGTTTACGCGTTTCGGATGTTATGACATCCATCTAAACAACTTACGCGATTTACACGTGAGTGAAAACCGTTTAGTTAATATATTGATAAAATGTCTCACGAAAGTTTTAATATTAAAGTATCTATTAGTTCCTGGATTAATTTATTGGCTTATTTATCCTGGGATAACATGAGTAGCACCAGGGGATGTTGTTTGATCCAAATATATTCCAAGAGTTACATTATGATGTTACACATTATATGTGTGTAGTAGTGTACATAAGTACATAGTGACTCTTTCCTTTACTTTGAGCAGCAAGTAAACAAATTTAGCTTACAAAGGTATAAATAACCATATTCATCATAATACAATAGCAATATCACCATTCTAGATGTTTCTCTAACTGATATTGCCACTCAATAGATAACAATTTTTACACATTTTATCAATGGTATGTTTTTTTCATTATTGTCCACAAAAATAGAATAAAAAAGTTTGCACTCACCAACTTATGAGGTATAATCTTAATAGCACTTATAACATTTCCTTGTTTACTCTTACTATCTACAGTTATGTTGTAACTATATCTAACACTGGCTGTATGCAGATCCCAGTCTTCCACCAGGTTCTCTCTGCCGCAGCAACTGAACAGCCCATATTTTCTATGCCAGTCCAGGGCACTGATCTTGGTGTTCCCACTCTTGTTTATAACTGCTTGGATTTTCGCCTGAGCCACCGAGTATATAAGTATTTTGCCATTGGACGTGCCCAATGCGATGCACTGTGACTCGCCATCACTAATACTTTGTCGCTTTTTCCCATGTTTTGGAGATTTAGCCTGAAAAGTAAGTTTTAGGTTAGGTTTCTATTTACGTTTTTAAAAGTTGTTCCTGTTGAAACTTAACGGTGTGAACGTGAATGTTGGTTCTGGGAATCCGTTACAAAACATATATTATCACATAATACGGTAGGAAAACAAAATAATGTGTTCAAAACCACGTGTTGATACTTACGGCACTTTGTGAGACAGTTATCCATTGTAAACAAGTGGGTGGTGCGGCTAAATGCAGGTTGGGCGTATACTCCTGTTTGAGGGTACTGGTTTCTGTATCCCATATCTTTAATCTGCCGTCTGATGTGATAGCAGAATAATATTTCCCGTCTTCAGAGAACGCCGCCTCTGCCATGTTTCATGTCGTTGCGCACCAAACTGACAGTGACAGAAAACAACTGAACTGATGTTATTTGCAATGGCATTGACAGTTCGGTATGCACTCTTTGTACTCCATTTTACGCAGTAGTTTATAATAATTCCATCATTATCTCATTGCATGATATGAGATAATTACATAATTTGCACATTGTCATCATTGATTATTATTAACAAATTATTTTTTTACTTTCAGATATTTTTGGAACCAAATAACGTTATTCTAGTTTTTCAATATGTTATTGTTATTTTTTTCATATCTATTATATTTCTGCGTAATACGACCCACTGCAATGTCAGTGTTACTATTAAGAAAATAATTTGCGAAACTTAATTCGTGTTTAAAATAATAGCATAATTAATGGCAAACTGAAATCTGCTAGATCTTGTAAATAGCTTGATAATAACAAATCTGCGCAAGCGTATGCATTTTCTGTAAATATTTCTACTCTAATAATCTTATTCGATGCTGCCAGTTACATAAATGAGTCACAACAATGAAAAAAAAACAACAGTTCAATTTCGGACGTCATTAGATGCACCTGTCACACCTTGTCATTTTTAATCAGATTTTTTCGAGTTTGTCCGTGAATGTGAATGTAGGCGGATCTCGGTCTAATTTTTTTTTAGTTTTAGTGCTCTCATTCCACTTTTCGAAAGTGTTTCTTTTGTTGTTTCTAATTAGCACACTTATCTTCGCGAACGTAGTGTTAAAAAGTGATGTGAAACAAAGGCAGTGCACGCGATTGCTTTGGTTTGTGATTATGATGTCACAGTTATTTCGTGTGAATCCTTGAAAACATGAGTGTGAGTGTCGAAGCGGACGCGTCCAGCCCTCTGTCTGACGGACAGAGTACGCTGGACCCCACGATTTCGAAGTCGTCGACCGATAGCCAGAGTTCGAAGACCGACGATATTGGGGCAGGTCAGGATGACAAATCGGAGCCTACGACTCCCAAGCCTCACCCGATGGCTTTTACGATAGACTTCGGCGAGGCTAAGCCTTTCGACAACCGAAGACTGGAAGAGTTAGCGAAGAAATCGCAGGCGCGGCATCAGAGGGTGCAATCCATGTCTGCGAGCCTCACCCGCACCAGCCCCGCGTCTCAGAGGCCTCCAATGAGCGCCAAGCTGCCGCGGAAGGCTCAGGGCTACAACTCTGAAGGCTACTTTTCGTCTGACCAAGAAGACAGTGGCCTCTCCAACTCTCTCAAGCACAGAGCACAAAATATCACCAGTCCTGGTTCAAACAGGCATGTCAAGTCCCCTGTCACAGACCAGTTCCAGCCCAAACGTACATCCAAGAGCCCTATAGTTGATAGCATAATGTCCAAAAGTGATAACTTCACTCTCAACCCTAGACATGGTCTAAATTTGCCCTTGAGAAGTACTTCCTATGTGAAAGATGTTCCATACCAACCTAAAACAGTAGCAGATATCATAGATCAGAGTCCTGAGGTGATGTTGACTGATATCTCTAGCCCAGAACTAGATATTTTGACCCCTGATAATGGTTTGTCAACTCCAGAGATGAAGAGTCCATCTAGAAAGAGTAGAGCATCTTCTGAGACTCCAGACTTGTTTAAGAAGTGTATAACTGAGCCTCTATACATAGATGATGATGTTGACAGACAGTCCAACTCATCAGCTGGTACTTACACCATTGAAGGTGATAACTACACGGAGGAACAGAAAGCTAGAATGAGCATAGACAGAAATTTTGCAGCAAACAATGCTAAGGCATTGCATAATGAACAAGACCCAGAACTGCTGTTTGATTATTCAAAATGTGTGATTACGAAAGAACCAAGGAGAGACATAGCATTACGTAGCCCTCTAATTACTAACAGAGCTTCTCCCTCCCATTTTGAACCACCAAAAGTGTCAAAAGACAAGAATGTTCTAGAAATATCATGCTGCTACGAATCTCCGACTGAAAATGATTTAGCAGCTCAAACATCCAAGCAAATAAAGTCAACTCGTAGCTATTTAGAAAAAATCAAGAACCGGGTACGGACTATAACAGAGAAGACCTTTGCTAAATCACCTCCAAAACATGAGTTGGAGCATGAACCTGACGTTGGTAACTTTACATCTGTAACAACTTCCGGTGTACTAAGTTCTAAAGCTCCTCCGAAAGTAATAATTCCTGTACGAAGAAGATGCAGTCTCACCAAGTCAGAGATAGACCAAACAGACTATGTGCACCGTATAGCTCGAGAATCTTCCGTACCAGTTGATTACGTACAAAGAATGACTAGAGACTCCTCTGTAGAATACTTGCAAAGACTGTCTAGGGAATCTTCTGTGCCGGTATCATTACCAAGTACAAAGTCACCATTCGATGAAGCTAAATTTGGAAGTACTACATTAAGGAATGTTCAAAAAGCTATGAGACATGATAGTGGTGATATGCCAGGCTATCACACTGATGATACATCACAGCAAATGGTCGGAAAGCTATCACATCTGAGTATAAACCGTTGCAAGGGTGATAAGACATGGATCCAGGACTGGGCTGATAGTGTGAAGAAGTATAACACTGTTTTGGGACAAGATGTTGTGGAGGATCGCCCACCATTGAGCCCGAGGAATCTGCCTGGACGAAGTAAGTATATAGAATATGCTTAAATACAGTCAAATAAGTACCTATATTTGGTTTACAAGACAGGCCTATGCTCAGCAGTGGGCAATAATAGGCTGATGATGATGATGATGATATACTTGTTTACCTATAAGTGCTTAGTTATATTTCATAAGCATTACCCTAACTAGGTATTGTCTGTAGGTATAATTCAGTATGAATACACAAGTAAGTAAGTCACATTATTTACATAGAATGTACAATCAATTAATTAATGGGAACTATAAGCAACCTATTACTAAGTACATTTTCGGAATGGCTGAACATACTAAAAATGCATAACTACTACTAGGTACTTAGTTACCTACATATTCTCAAAAACAGGATATTTTATTCCAACAGTACTCTATCAAGCTTTTATCAACAAACAAATATTGCTAAGAGCTTAACCAGGTCCCAAAACCCAAATTCTTGGCAATTTCTTAATGTGTTTACATAAATTCATAACCAGTTTGGTAAAACAAACATAATGTAAAAAATGAGTTCATGAACTAAATAACTACAGAGGTACTTTGATTGAAAGAAAATAACGGTATGTTTTAGGTAGGTACTTAGATGTAAAGATATTATGGTGTAACTCTATTTAGACTAGTGGCTCACAGCTGATGCTAATGTAGTCATCTTGCATTAAATTTCTGCACTAACTATGTATATCAAATTGTGAAACAAAACAATGAGAGCCTTGTCAGTCACACTGTGTATGCCTAATAACTATGTAATAAGTACCTTTTTACCTATCTTTAAACTTTTATGTTTTTATTGAGCACTTACTTATTTCATTTAATGTAGGATTTGTGGGTCAAAACAGTGTAAAAAGATGAGATAAAAAGCTAAAGAATCTTTATTGATATCATAAAGTTGCAACACACACAAATAATATTCAAATATTATCATAGAATATGCCACACAAATTACAATATCTGGTCAAATTGAAATTACCTAAGTACTAAAAATTGCTTATCCTTTATTTATTTATTTCATTTACTTTAATTATTACTTTGATAATGACAAAAATTAATAGTAACACTTAGAAAGAAAATATATATAAGTATATATAAGTAAGTAAGTACTTAATACATTTTATCTCAAAAAATTGTTTTAATGAACTAAATTTTTTATTTTTTTTTGATCCACAATTTCTACATTTATAATGTTATTTTCTTGACATTCCACACTATTCCAAAACTGTCAGCTCAAGAAATACCTACCTAAATAAGAAAGATACAACTTAGTACAACAATCAATTGCCAAAACAATAATAAGCATCAAACAGTAGTCTTCCTAATCTCTTTATAAACAATGCCTTTAAGACCAGCACAATGATAAAGTAACAATACAGATAAATACACTGTTATCTTCCATTCAGTTAGATTGTAACACTGATACATTCAATAATGTACCTTGAAGTGTTGTGATAAGGGCCATTATGATGTTATCAGAGATGATAATCATGTCTTGCTTAAATGTGCCCTGTTTATCACAGACTAGCTGTGCCTGCGACTTCGTCCGCATGGAATAGTTCTTTTGGACTTCATATTTATTTTTGCAAACAACCTCTTCAGGTTTATAAATTATAGCTGTTACCCACGACTTGAACCGTTTTCGCAGCGCACGCAACGGAAGCCCTCAAAGATGAATAATTTTCCCCGTTCTTTTCCACATTTTCCATTGTTTCTTCGCTCCTATTAGTTGCAGCGTGATGTTATATATCCTAAAGCCTTCCTCGATAAATGGTCTATTCAACACAGAAAGAATTTTTCAATTCGCACCAGTAGTTCCTGAGATTAGCGTGTTCAAACAAACAAACAAACTCTTCAGCTTTATAATATTTATCACAGATGTAGTATAAAAGGGTTAAGTGTGTGTGTGTGTGTGTGTGTGTGTCTGTGTGTGTGATAGTATTAGCAATTAGTGCATGTTCTATGGATTTTCTAGTCTAGATAAAACCTAAGTACCTACTCATACAGAAAAAAATAACAAAAACCAAGATAGATAAGGTAAATGCACATGTTTCCCAGGCTTTTGAACATGATATTTTATACAACTATTTCCTTTAACACCTTAAAGATAAGAGTGAATTTAGCTTGATAAGAGTGCATCAACATTACATGCAATTTGCTTGATGACTCATGCATCTCATGCTCCATTGTTTTGTAGGAAAATGGTTTGATATCATCTACTTGATGGGGAGAAAAGTATTATGATACTTGACATACATGTACCTACTTACATAGAAAATATTCCTCAAATTGATTCTTCATCAGGCTAAAGACATACAATTCTATACATATATCCTGTCTATCCAAAGGTTGCCTGGAAGAAATCCATCCACAGAAAGATAAGGCCAATGATTGGTGATAGTTTATTAGAAATATTTTTGTAAACCTTGCTTGAGAGCCAGTTTAATTTCAATACAGCCATACTATGTCTACAAGCACAGATTTGTTTGTGAACCATCCAGCAATCATCTTTCAGGTGTATAAAGAAATATTTTATAAGAAATGCACCTTTACAAAAACCACCCACTATACAAAACAACATAATAAATAACTCATAGTTAATAGAACTCAAAAAGCAGTTAACTAGAAGTAAATAAAGCTATATTATACACTCAATCAGTTTGAATGGGTGTATAAATCATTGGTTCTATAACACATAAATGTACATTATACTCGCATAAAGAAGTGTTTGAAGCCACCCACTGGCAATGGACACCTTTAAAGGTAAACAGAACAAATGTACACAGATTATTATAGAGCAGAGTGATAAATTGAGATAATAAAGTATAGTAGTGAGGAGTATATAAAGTTAGTTTAACTAGTTAGTCTTGTCTAGTTTTTCTTATGTTTTAAGTATATACTTACATATGTATTTGTAATTCCTTAAGTTTAAACAAACTGTGACTTTCAATAATGGGTACTGTAGACTATGAATACTGTTTTACCTTTTGTCTTTAATGTACTTAAGTATGTTTTAATGGTTCATGAACTGATAGTGCTTATATATTAGATGAATGTATTTTCACTTCCACTTAGGTAAAAAAAATAATTCGTAAAAGCAACAGTCAATTGATATAAGAAACATCTCCTTTAGTTAAAATAAGGGATACAATTTCTTTGAAAGTGTGATGTTCTAGAGCAAATTTAGTGCAAAGCAATTCATTTTTTAGTAGTCAGAAGTAGTATGTTTTAGTTCTTTTCTTTCTCTAGTACTTAAATAAAGGTTTTTTTCCTGACATGTTCAGTCCAAGTTACACCTCTACCACATTACCTAATCTGTGCAAGTACTAAGTAGGT
Source organism: Macaria liturata (assembly GCA_964023185.1). Classification (NCBI taxonomy): domain Eukaryota; kingdom Metazoa; phylum Arthropoda; class Insecta; order Lepidoptera; family Geometridae; genus Macaria; species Macaria liturata. The sequence goes on along the minus strand of OZ026807.1, from coordinate 13,566,369 downwards.
ATCGTAGGCGACATATACCGCAGCCCATTGCTGGTCCTTTTCAGGTCACAGCTTGTTGACTCACTGACACACTGGAGTGATCTAGACTAGACTGACAGATGGAATAATATTGAGGGTAAAAAATATTTATAGAAAGAAGATAATAATATCAGGAGAGAATACTAGCTATAAGTTACTTCGATCACCAAAACTACCGTCAAAGATAAACTTAGTTCACACTCACAGGTGTAATAATTTGGGGAAAATATATATTCTAATAGTTACCCTGTATTCTGTAAGTTCACACGCTACGGCACTAAGACACGACCATCAGCTCACTCTACAGATATTTTTGTCTATCTTTCCACATGACACTGGCAATAATGCAAAGTAAAAACTTCACAAAAGTCACTCCAAACAAATCTGATATTTGATATGGTCATTATATCATACATTACTAAAACCTTAGTTTAACACATAGTTGAACACATAGTTAGGCTGCTTATCAATCAATTTTCTTTTGTTAGAATTGCACACCACTTTTTGTCACCCATCCAAGAGCTGACCGCGACGGAAGTAACTTTGATAATTAAGAAAGAATACCGCAGTAGACTCAACCATGAAAGTTTTGTATAAAAAACATAGGAACAGTACTTGTACAGTTTGAGACACCGGGTTCACGAGATTCCACTGCCATTGATGATTAACAATAGAATGGCATACTGTACAAGGTGGCATTGAAATATTCCTTTACTTATTGTTATACTGCCTGTCTGAATACCTATTTATTAGGGTAATCTATACATATAATAAAGCTGAAGAGAAATTATATAAACCTTCAAAAATTTGGCTCCGAAAAATACTTTTTCACTAGGTAAAGAAGTATCATGATTTTTTTTATTACTGAAGTATTGTAAGTAATACCTTTACACTGGTACAGTAGTTATAGCAATAAATTTTGCTTTTAAAATTGAAAAAAAAAAGTACACAAGACTAACAGTATAGCAATAAATTTGCTTCAGAAAATGAAATATAAAACGAGAAAATAAGACTAAATACTATACTACCTACTACTTAAATCTATAAAATCCAGAGTAAAGTACAAGTTATTTGTTTTTGTTTGTAATACCATGTTGTACATACAATATCAATATTCCCACCTCTCATCGATTATAAATAAAACCTTTGACAGGTGTATGGTTTCTTATCTCTAATTATGGAGGAATGATCAGATCTAATCGCAGTAATTAATTGGATGCGATAGTTTTTTAAATCGTTTTAATTCAGATATGAACGAAAAAGCTGTAAATTTTTCTTAAACTTATATTGGGATCTACCTGCATGCATTATGATTTGGCTAGATAACCATTTCTTGGTATAGGTATAACAAGACTATGTTTAAATCCAAGGTCCAATCCATTTTCACACAAATTTTATCCAATTTGGTCCAGCCATTTAAACGTGAAGGATGAGCAAACATGTCCCACTTGATAAATGTACACATAATATAATCGTATGTTAAGTACTTAACTTGACTAATATTTTTAAATCGGCCACACACGCCAGGCAAACATACATACATATGTAAGTAGGTACCTACCTACGATACCAAATTCAAACTCGTTTTTTTTTAATTTTGTTTGCCACAATAAAAGCTCTCAAGCTCCCCATAAAGCTCCACTTGTATTATTTATGAGTGAACAAGAATGTCTGATTCATTCAACAATACTCACTTAGCGCATTGAACTTCCGAACAAAGAGGTTTACTTCACTCGCGCTCAACTTTGGGGTCGTACCGTTTTGTAAGCGTTTTAGATGTAAGTGAGTCATATAAATGTGAATGTTTGAGAGGTTGAATGGATAGTTTTGACGTGTTTTTAAAATTATGAACGCTACTAATAAGTAAAATACTCCAATAAATATTCCGGTACATTGCACTCAGCGCCAACTAGCCCAGCTCTAAGCAAACGCTTGTGTCGGGGGGTGTACTAGGTAACGGATTAGATTAGCATTATAAAATTATTTCATAACATATAATTTACATGTAACATTAACAAAAACTTCTTCTATATAATACTTAAGTGCTTAGAAGTTTAAAAAGAAAAAAAAATACTGATTTCAATTACTACAGCGAAAAAGAGGGAAACTGTAATACTTAATCTGTAACATTTATTGTTCTGTACAATTGAGTAAATTCAACAGCTCTACGCTATTATTGCGATTGTTTTCCTCGCCGGATTTGTCTTTCCTGCCAAAGTTTACAATTCGTACGAATAATAGGTAGGTACTGACTTTGTTATTACTGGTTAGCAGTGTTGTGTACCTATTACCACAAATGTGTCAAGGATAAACTTTACTATAGCTACAATCATTTATCTAAATACATAAATATTCCGGGACATTTCACACACGGCCATACTGAGCAAACGTTATTTTGAACGCATTTATTAAGTATAGTAATCATTTCGACACGTTAAATTGTAGGTAATAAGTATGCTTTGCGACCCGCATAAATAATCACCTAGTTATCTGCGACCCAAATTAATGAAAAGGTTGAGGGCAACTGGATAAACATTTTTTATTGTTTAAATAATCGTGAATGCATTCTTATGTACAAAATTATAACTACATAAGTAGGTAGTACTGTAGTATTTATTATGTTTAAAATAATAATAGGCTTTGCTTCTGATATACTTACTTAAAACCTTTTTACAAATCTTTATCTTCCTCCTTCAATTGTATTCCTACTGAGGATCGTGACTCCCCCGCAGAATGTATTAATCCATTAAATTAGTTCTGTTAGGCAGGTTTATCATAGTGGGCGCCCAGATTTTCTTCAAATAACTATGTACTAATTTATACGTTTAAGTATCTAAAAGGAATAGTTAGTAAAATTAGGAACTCGTTACCCCGATAGTAAACAACACGTTAACCCATTTCAATAGCAAAAAAAGCATTATAATCTAAATATGTATATAAAACTTAAAGGTGACTGACTGACTAATATAGTGATCTATCAACGCACAGCCCAAACCACTGGACGGATTGGGCTGAAATTTGGAATGATGGTAGATATTATGACGTAGGCATCCGCTATGAAAGGATTTTTGGAAATGCGACTTTTAAAGGGGTGAAACAGGGGGATGTAAGTTTTACTTCTTAATGCGAGCGTAGCCGCGAGCACCCACTAGTCTTTGATATAATAAATCTATGACACACCTCTCATTTCCTCCCAACAAATTACTCACAAAAGTAATTAATAAAGATAAGAGATGATGTAATTAACTACTAATTATAAAACAAACACCCACGTACTTATCTCGTCAATGTTTACATAATAATTATATTGAAAGAGAGAGAAAAGCGTCTCTGCATCAAATTCAATTGACCAAAAATATCTATTAAGTATACAAAGATAACAATATATATTTAGATATAATAATTTGAACATCGGTAATGTTACTTTATGTTTAAACTTGCCTTATTTATCTACATACCAAATTACATCCAAATCTGTTCAGCCGTTTGAGCTTGAAGAAAGAACAAAATATGATCCTAGATTTCTCATGAAACGGCAAGTTTTTATGATTTAATGTATCAGTGTAGAACAAAAAAGCTTGTGTTTGGGAAGTATGCTCCACTTTCGGCCACAATGTCGCTTGTGCTGTGTCGCTTCAAGTCACTAGGTGTTTGGGCAAATATTGTTTTACCTACTTGACTTGCAATAAATGGCAAAAATAACAATTTAAAAGGCTATTTGGCCAAATATTGTTTTACCTACTTGACTTGCAATAAATGGCAAAAATGACAATTTAAAAGGTCTACCACGCGCAGTACTACTGTAGTAACAAGTAATTATTTAGAGCGAGCGATAAACGAGTACCTTTCTCTTAACTTTAGGTATGTTGACCTCGCTTGTTTATTTATCTGTCTCATACTTTATTCCTGTAGTATCGAGGTTATCTTTACTTCCTGCAAAGTCTTGAACTTTGAGGTTAGTAAAAATAACTGCTATTACTATGGGTAGATAACTGCTTTTTAATGCTTGTGGCGTCCCGCAGTGTCACTCGTTTCCAGACTGTCTTTTGTACGCGATGGATTAACAAACAAACAGACACACTCAAAACTTTGTGTTCATGTTAGTTTTATAAATCAGTTTTGACTTGTTTTAAGATTAAGTTTGTCACTTACTTTTTGTACGTGAGTGAACAAAACAAACAAGCAGTTATCGACATTTACCTTTCGATCTACAGTTTCTTAACTAACTAAAGTTATAAGTAAAGGAGTGGCAAATTTGAGTACTTATACTGTTTGACCATAAAACCATTTTTTGGAGAGACAGTAAATGTATTTACTAAGCTGACAATAAATTTGGCACGTTCAAAGAGAGGCCTATGCCCAGCAGTGGGTTAGAGAAGGCTGTGGATGATGATGAAATTTAGCAAGCAAAATGTTGTTTTTTTACAATAATGGCTTTGCACTTGACCATAATTCGCGTGATGGTAAGCAATCATTATTGTTTTCCACCAGTCACATTTCCATTGGTTCCTTGTTGAAATTTGTTGAAAATTCTAAGTTCTAATTTCTAAGTCCATTCACATGAAAATACAAAGTATGAAATACTCGATAGCTCTATAAATAGTAAGTACTTGCATGCCTACTGAGTACTGTAGCTTTAGTTCCTACCTACCTTAGAAATACTAGTTGATTCTTTATCAGGGGAATTTGTAACGGGGTCGCTGACTTTATAGGGGCGTTGTATTGAAACACATTATAATAAATAGACATATGTATAGCATAGTTAGGAACTTAGTTATTTCACTGATGAGTAGGTTTTAGATTCTTATTTATATTTGTTTTCAAATAGCAAAGGTTTGTGTTTGACGGCTGCTTTTAAGTCAACAGGGTCTCTTAACTTCCTGATATTAAACATCTTTCTCGAGATGCGTATCCCTCCTTACTGAGGGTCGTGAGTCCCCCGCAGACTAATTAATAAGGGTTTTTTCTTGGGCAAGCATATCATGGTGGACGTTCAAATCTTTCCACGGAAAATGCATATTCTCGGCGTTTGTGGTCCTCGAACATGTCGGTTTTTAACGAGGTTTTGCTTCACCGCTAAGCAAATGCAAAATATTGGTATAGGGCGGGATGCGAACCAGGGTGCGTCTGAAACTTGCGGAGGAGTATTGCTCGCTTGCCCGCGAAATCCGCCCTATCCAAGACGAAGGGAAATCGAGGCAGGTTTTAGTCGGTAGGGGAGTCGCATTAGCTCCGAGCCCGACATACTATTTAATTTATTCATACGCCTCTTCGTGACTGCGATACAGTAAGTTATGTGTGACAAGGAAAGGATTACGCCATTGAACTCGCGCTATGCTATGCCATGTAACGCAACTCTAGCTAAGGTCGCATTACAATACTAGACTGGATACTATATACATACACGTACATTATGTATTAGTGAAGTCTATGTAGTAGATAACCTTAGTATGTGGTTGGATGGTAACCACAGCCTCCTCGGGTTTTCTATTTGAAAAGGGTGCTTGAATCTTATTGCAGGATAATGTACATGTTTTGATGCACTCCTTTCAAAAGTGAAAAGTCAAATGAAGTTAAGTAGTTGAGTATAGGATGTACACTTTGAGGTAAAAACTTGCCTAAGTACCTAGTTATCTTCAGGATACCACGATCAATAGGCCATACCAAAAACACGATCTTTTCAAATCTGTCCAAATCTATCACTTGCAATAAATTTCCGCAACGTAACGCCTGATCCAACGTCTAATCACCCCTAGACATACCTACCTAACTACGCTTATATATCATGTCTAAATTACAGTTCATAAATCAACTTTTTTCACTTAAAATCACTTATTAATATACTTACCTAGAAGAAGCAAGTTAGCAAAAACTAACTCCGGCCCAGTCTTACCAAGGCTGGCTTGGTTTCACTTTCATTAAATCCAGCTGAACTTAATTCTGTGATATACTTTCTACATTGAGGCGGTAATAGTGTTATTAAATGCAATATTGCTGTTTTCGGTAAGCTAAATTGCTTTTTTTGGTAGACAAAAGAAACTACAATATTAGAAGAGATTTGGGATTTAAAGGTATTTTGCGTCTGGTGTTCAAATCCTTAACTCTGTGATATACTCTCTACATTGTCGCATTAATCGTGTTATTAAATGCTATATTGCTTTTTTCGGAGAGTTAAATTACTTTTTTTGGTAGAGAAGAGAAGAGAAACTGGCAATACTTACTAGGAGATTTGGTTTAGGTATGCTTTTGTTTTTCGTGCATATCCAGAAGTCGCAGAACAAAATATTGATATTTTAAGTGTTTAAGTAGGAACTAAGTATAGTATGTTTGTGTATATACAGGATTTTAATACGTTTAAACATAGATCTGCTAAAGTCTTTTCATTTAACCAAAGAACTTGCATTGTAAAAAAATAAGTACAATTACTTACATTAAGTACTATGAGGTTTTGAATAAAGACATTTACTTTGTTAGTATAGTTACTTAGTTCAGAAATCGTTACCTATTTGTCTGATTTTCGGCGACAACAGTCTCAACACAGATGCCACTTCTCCTTACTTCGCTCTTCTATGGTTTTTACATATACATTCATATATTGTGGAACATAGCTATTACGAACAACACAGCCTAGTTAGCTAGGGATACCAATTCCTTGTAAATATTGATCATTCTCTATTATTTCAGCGCTGAGCCCGCTCGGGGGTGCTTCGACCAAGATCCCCAGCCCGGTCGGCACCCTGCTCAGCAGGAGAACTCCGGTAAGTTTACTAAGTTACTTTACCAAGTATTTGTAAGTGTAAGTGTTTTTAGTTTATAGTCCCGTGGCAAAACATATAGATTATCGGTATTTTGCACTCTGTATCTGTTCCCATCAAGAAAAGATAGAAGAAGCCGTCACAAACAAGACACTCTGCATTGCATTGCACTCTCTTTAGGTTACTATCTACCTCTTTAGGTAAACGTAAACTACTTACGTACTATCTTAAAAAAATATAAACACCCATAGCTGCTGTAGTAAGTACATCGCGTAAAAACGCTTAAGGAGTTAAAACGTAAGTGTTAGCCATAAAAAGGGGCATATTTTAAAGATAATAGTAATTAGTAAGAACATATTTAGTTTAACTATTATTGTATCCATATCGCACCTCCATTAGTTCTGCAATCTTTTACCACTGGACCGCCTACGGTTTTGTACAAAAACCTATCTAAAATGTATACTACTTATTAGTTTAATGTCTTTAAAGTAAGCTCATTAGCCGAAAGTGCGAACTCATCAAATTACAGCTATGAAGTTTCACACGGAAACCCGAGCAAATCCTATTACAAAGGAAATTGTACAACTTGATAGGGTAAGCCTACCTGTTACTGGCACTCCACCAATTTATTGGCACGCTGCAGTTATTTATTAATAATAAGGTTACCAGTTTCCGAATACAGTATATTTTCTTAGTAATAAATAGTAGATTTAATCTTTTATACTACTGGCAACACAGTAACAGTTCTTTTCTAAAGATGGCGTCGCAAGAATAACGTCTTTGTCGTGTTCTGACTTGAAATAAAAAAACGAACGATATTCAGTGTTTTTGCTAAGGTAAGAGCTTTACTAATCTCAATATATTTTGTAAATCTTTTGAATTTTGGTTACCAATACTGTTTAATTCGATTATTTAGTCATTAAGCTTTCTTTTTTAATCATGATTATTGATATTTAGGGCCATTATCTATATATTTTTTCGGTGCCAACTAATGGTACACATAATATTAATCAAACCTTTTTATTGGCATATGTGCCAATATTAGGTTACTAAGATAAATTTATTTTGAAGACAAAATATACCTTATGTCTATGTGTTTTCGATTGAGATTTAAAATAAATGCAAGTCGTAAGTTAAAAACATATTTTTCCAAATGTTGGCCCAGTGCCAATTGTACGAAAAACCATTTATTAGCAGCAGTGTCAATAATTAGTGTTTGCGGTGTCAATAACAATTTTTTTATTATTTTCAGTTAACTTCAAAATGAAACCTCGTTTAAAAAAAAATAATAAAACAAAGAAAGATAAAGTAAAGCGAAAGGTCTATTCAGAAGAAAATTTGCAAAAAGCTCTTATAGAAATAGCTAAGGGTATGAGTAAAAAACTTGCTGCCAAAACCTTTCAAGTGCCGCGTTCGACCATACAATTCCGGTTAAAAAATCCACAGCATGGCTCTAAACCAGGTCCACCCACAATTTTAAATAATGAAGAAGAAGAAGCCTTGGTCAACTGGATCAAAATCAGCAGTCAAAAGGGGTTCCCAAAAAGAAAAGAAGACTTGGTCAAGAGTGTTTCGGAGTTTCTGAAAAAATCTAATCGAGCATCTTCTTTTAAAAATGGTGAGAAATGGTTCAAATTATTTTTAGCCAGACATCCCACTCTTGCATTCCGTACACCAGAAGCAGTTACAGCTGCCAGCGCAACAGTATCAGAAAATGATGTTAGAGGATGGTTTCGGCAAATCAAAAACTACTTCGATGAAAATAATTTATTCCACATACTTTCTGATCCAGGGCGTATATTTAATGGAGATGAAACAAATTTTGTCTTGTGCCCCAAAACAGGGCTGGTTTTGAGTTCAAAAGGTGAAAGAAACGTTTACGAGGTTGATAACGCCCAGGCCAAAACTTCATTGACAGTTATGTTTACTTTTGGTGCTGATGGCAATCTTACTCCACCGATGGTAATTTTTCCTAATAAAAGATTACCTGCAGAAATAACTGCTAAAATTCCAGAAGATTGGGGTGTGGGTCTCAGTGAAAATGGATGGATGAATTCGGATATTTTTTATGAATACATTAAGAACGTCTTACATCCCCATCTGGTTAAAACAGGCAAAATATTTCCTGTCATACTTTTTGTAGATGGTCACAAGTCTCACCTAACATATGCTGTGAGTGAACTGTGTTCTAAGTTGCAGATAATTCTAATTGCACTCTACCCAAATTGTACAAGGCTTTTACAGCCTGCTGACGTTGCCGCATTCAAGCCTCTAAAAACAGAATGGCTAAAAACTGTCCTAGAATGGCGTAGAAGCAATCCATCGCAAGCACTAACTAAAACACAATTTGTGCCACTGCTAAAAGTCACAATAGATAAAAGCATTAAGCCGCAAACTATTATTAACGGATTTAGAGCGACAGGGCTTTATCCATGGAATGAAGATTCAGTAGACTACAGTAAATGTCTCGGACATAAAGACAAGGCAACTAGCAAGCCATCTCACGTCACTCGAGAAAAAGAGAGATTACTCAGTAAAGAAGACTTTGTTAAATTAGCAGGCAAAAATTATATCGATTGCTTAGAAAAAGGAAAAGAATTAACATCAGAAGAGTCCATTGAATTAATAAAAAGAATCTGGCATTTCTTCGCCACACCATCAAATGATTGTATACAGGATAATCATAACATAGAACCAGAAATTATAAACGAAGCTGAAGACTTCAATCATGTTGATATCGAAAATATGCAAATATTAATTGTTGATGGTCCAAGTAATATGATCGAACCAGAAAAAGAAATCGTTTTTGAAGAACTCGTAGAATGCTCAAATGAACAGAACTTGATAAATGATGATTTATCCCAGGAACCTCATTTTGAAAAAATCAACCACAGTGTTCAAATACATAGCATTCCTGAAGACCAAAATAAAGATATACAAGTAATTTCAGATCAGTATATTCCATCTCACACAGCTCCAATTACCATTAATCATCTTACACCCGTTAAGCTTGATGACATATTAATACTACCTAAAACACCAATAAGAAAAGGAGTTAAAAACTGTGTTAGAAACCCTTTTGTACTAACTTCAGCACAATGGAAGGCACAAGAAAGTGAAAAAATTAGAATAAAAGAAGAGAAAGCAGAAGGAATAAAGAAAAGAAAGGAAGAAAGGGAGCGAAAGAAAAAAGAAAAACGACCGGCGCCAAAGAAACAAACCAAAAACAAAAAGAAGCCTAATGATGAAATAGCAAAGATCTTATTTACCGAGAAATTTTATAAATTTAATGATGAAGATACCATTTCAGAAAATAAAGAAAATGACCAGGAAATAATTGATATAGACAGAATCCATACAGCAGGTAGTAGTCGTAATAGAACATACACCACTGCTGAAATAGAAAGAATGCTGACTGATTTAGATAGTGTATAGGTACCTAAATAAATTGGCCTCAGTTGATGACATTGTTAGTTATAAGAAGTTTTTGTTTTGTTATGGTAAAAAGAAGTTCCTAAGCTTTGATAAGATTCAGATAGTAAGTAGGTACCTAGTTATGTAAGTACTTAGGTAAGTAAATAAAACGATCTCAGTTTTTTACACTGATAGTTTTTTTTATCCTCTTAGCATTTTTTTTAATGTTATGCTCATATGTACCTACCTAATATATAAAATTACAGAATGAGCCAATAATAGGTCATATTCACTGCCAGTATTAGGATTTTCTATGCCAATGACTGGTCTTTACATTCATCAGCATTTAATTAAAAAAAAAAAAAAAACTGCTAAAAAAAAAAAGAAAAAACTATTAAAAAACGTTCTCTAAATATATTAGAGGAGTTTAAATACGTTTTCTTTGTTACAATTTGTACTATAAGAGTAAAATTAAAAGTGTTTATTAGATAGTCCCTTAAAGTGCCAATAAATGGGTGTTTTACCCTACTCTGTTTCAGCGTTTTTGATGGAAACTTAATTCAATATAGTTACTAGTATTATCTATACTAATATTATAAAGCTGAAGAGTTTGTTTGTTTGTTTGAACGCGCTAATCTCAGGAACTACTGGTGCGAATTGAAAAATTCATTTTGTGTTGAATAGACCATTTATCGAGGAAGGCTTTAGGGCCTAAAGTTTAGGCTATATAACATCACGCTGCAACAAATAGGTGCGAAGAAACAATGGAAAATGTGGAAAAAACGGGGAAAATTATTCATCTTTGAGGGCTTCCGTTGCGTGAGCTGCGAAAACGGTTCAAGGTGTGGGTAACAGCTATAATTTATAAAGCTGAAGAGGTAGTTTGCAAAAACAAATACGATGCCCAAAATAACTATTCCACGCGGACGAAGCCGCGCGCACAGCTAGTGTTTAATATAGTAGCTTATTAGAAAAAAATATTTAGATAGATAAGATAGGATGTAGAGTTTTAGATGGGTTAGACCCCCGACTTTGATAATGTCGTCGCCCCATCTCGGAGTCGATCCATTCCTTTGCCTGCGAATTCTTGGCCACCACTCTGTCACTTCTTTTCTCCAGATTGAATAAGGATGGCAGTAAAGCATGTAATATTTTGTAGTAGCAAGCTTTTGAAGTACACAGTAGCGAAATAAAAACATTTGATTAAAAAAAAGTACATAAAGTAGCACAGACTTGTACATTGTACATAATAGACCTCATCTTTTGCCGAAATCCATCTAATAGAGATGATATCTATATTAATGATAAACTTGTGTATTCTGTAGGTTTTAGGCCTCATTATCAAAGTTCATTGATATACGTAGTAGCTAGCAAGTATCGACCTTGTACAAGGCCAAAGCTTCAAAACTAGGTTCAAAGTGTAATAAACTATGATTGCTTCTAGGACACAGTGTCGCCCAAGAATTGCCATTACCGACCTATGTTTGTGGCCATCGACGAACAAGAGTGAAGGAAGATATAGATAAAGGGTTGCTGTTAACAAACTTTGAATCTATTAAAAGAGTTTAAATTTTACAAATAAAAAAATTTAAGTCTATGTTGTTGATTTTGATGTACTAAATGGCGGCGCCACCGTCGTTTTATTACTATTTTTTTAAATCAGATAATAAACTAAATTTCCTAAAAACTCAATAATGAATTTGCAGTTTGATACAACCCAGTCATTTCTCAACCTATATTTTCATCACCATCGCTCAATAGATTCCAAACATGCATTTTTATCCCTTTGAATGTTTGTGATGAAAATACAGAGAAATTAATAGGGTGGTAAATTTAGACGCATTTATAAGCGAGTGTGGCGTAGCGGTTCCAGTGTGTGCTTTTCATTCAGACGCACCCGGGTTTGAATCCGGCCCTACACCAATGACTTGTATTTTCAAGTTATGTGTGGATTTGCACTCGCTTAACGGTGAAGGAAAACATCGTGAGGAAACCGACATGTTTGGGGACCACAATATCCGAGGACATGTGTCTTCCGTGGAAGGACCTGGGCGCCCACCACGATGTATCTGCCCAAGAAAACTCCCCTAGCGGATTAATTCTGCGGGGGAGTCACGACCCTAAGACATGAGGAATACGACTCAAGAGAGAAATTTAGACGCATTTCAAAAGTCGCGTTTTTTGGAAATTTAAGCTTGATATCTGTTGTGAAAGTGAAATAAATAGTTAAAATCAATATAATAAATAGAAATATAAATAGATCTGTAGAAAATGTATAGTGTAAAAAACAACGGCGGCGCCGCGCAACGCCACGATACCCTCTTAATTGTTATACATAATTAGTTACCAGCAACCCTGTATACATGACTAGTACAGATCCATTGGCCGAAGATTTTTTACAATATCGAATGAAAAGATAAGCTTAGGCATTTTTATAGGCGTGCAAAACTGATCATGATGCTTAACATCGAGCAAGCGGTTTTCTTGTCTTACCATTCGATATCATAAAGAATACGAGTAGGTTTTAGTATTAGTTACCTAATTTTAAATTTAAAGTAAAATTTATTCGTTTGCTAGACGTTACAAACGCCCTCTTGATTATGAAACTATTTTAGCTTTATTTAATAAGTTTTTTGAAATACGTAGAGTAGTTTATTAGGCTAGTAATTTTTTTACGGCTATATGTACCATTATTTCGCTATAATAAAGTTTGTTGTTGTAAGTCCGTTTGTTCTATTTAAAGATATACCTTGGTATTATAAATTATACTTTAGCTAAATCGGCGTCTGGGTTGGAAGTTTACGTTTTATTACTGGTAATCTGGTTAATGTCAATTTTAGATAAACATAGTATGGGTAACATTGGCCAAGCCAAACTATGATATTAATAGTTACTATCGCTAACTGTGTTTTAAAATATAAATAAATATTTCATGACATATCACACAGCGCCATCTAGCCTCATACTAAGCTTACGCTTGTATCATGGGTACTAGATAACGGATATAATACATATATACTTTTACTTTTGTAAATACATACTTATTATACATAGAAACGACCAGACTCAACACAAATAATTACAAATTTAAATATTCATAATTACTTGTGTTATGCGGGAATCGAACCCGCACCCCTGGATTAGAAGGCAGAGCCACTACCAACTAAGCTAACAGAGCAGTCAAAACAGAGCAGTCAATATGTTGAGGTTGAAAACGAAGGAATTGTTTTTGAGTAGTTTTGTTCACACGTAAATACTTAAATATTTTACCTACAACATACGCGAATTAGACGTGAGTGAAACCCGTTTAGTTATCACATTGATTTTACCTACATATACATATATGTAAGAATTACTGAAAATATGGCAAGTCCCATTTATGTATGTAAGTGAGGCCTAACACATAATAAGATTTTCCTACCTGTAATATTAATATAGAAACTATACAGATTGATTGGTGAACAGAGTAAAATTATATAGGAACATTACTTACTTAATTATTCAAAGAAGCCCCGACATATAAATTTGGTAAATTCGTATGAGAGACCAACTGATGTCAGAGTTTTCAGACGGCCCGAGGGGCTTCTGGCATGGCTTTACGACTGCCGTACTATGACGAACAGCTGAAACCTACAATTTAACGTGTAAAAATGTAGTATGAAGTGTTTTTTTTTAGTTTTAGTAGTCTTATGCATTCAGTTAAAATTAGGCAAATTTACTTTTATATGCTGACTTGGTAATGTTTTTATTACTCTCAGGCCTAAAAATTAAACGGAGATAATTTGGCTAGCCATGTGGTTAGTTTAGTACCTAGTAGCAGGCATTCCCTGATTGCCAGTAAGTGACTCACTAGCTATTTAAACTACAAATAAGTGTTGTAGTAATCTTTGCGTACTACTACTTACAGATAGTGCTATGTTTATACAATTCGTCAATAATTTCTTAATAGTTGTGAGTTTTATTTAAGGCAATTGTTTATAATATGAAGATAACAGCTGGTGAAAAAAATGGGTAACCACTACCAGATGCCTTAAGTATGTGATTTTGCTAATCTTACAAAAGTAGTCTAGAATAAAAATAAACATATCGTAGCACTACACGTAATCGTATCAAACAGACAAGTTTATAGTAGGTACTGTATCTCTGTTACTTATGGATTTAAGAATTTTAGGATGATAAAAAATGCCTTTGAATTGAACGTGTCTTAACTGAAAGTTAAAAATAAACTGCGTTATGTTATTAAAAAAATGTAGTCCTAGGTACATAATTAGATTAGTAAATTAATTAAAAAATGCCATGTCTGAATTAGGCTCATTATCTTTACACCAAATTACATTACAGTATGATCATTTCCTCTAACTAACGTCAGTTGAAATAAAACTAATTATGCAAACGTGCCATTTGGAGTGGAACCGAGCGCACACACGAGTTTCACTACATTTTAATGTTATAATCGTGTATATGTTCAAATCTACTATTTATAATACATACATATAATAAGACTGTCTGTTTGTCTGTTATATTAACTCACAACATGAACTTCTAGGTAAGCGTGTTACACCCAAGACTGCAGCAATGCTTAACATCAGGCGTGAAGGGACATCGTGGTAGGTTTTAGTCGCTAGTGGAGCAGTTCCGAGCCCGACATACCCCGCTAAACAAAGCTGCCTTTTAAGTCAAAATGTTGTAAATAATTCAGGCAGGTGAAACCAGGAGGTAATGCTAGTCGGTAGTATTCTTATCTTTACATTTTATCATATGGTTTTAGCACCGTAAAGATGTTGGCGAGCGGTAAAGGAAATACTATTGAATAATAAATTAATTAACTTAAACACTACCTGTATAAAGTGTGAGAATTACTAGTGGATGCCCGCGACTTCGCTCGCGTTGCGTCGAAGTAAAAAAGAACAGAACTACAGAAATTTGGCTACAAGAAACCACGTTGATATGCTGTTGAGGCGTAAAAGAGGAATAAACATCAATGAATTTACTTGCTATAGTAAATGAAATGAAATGAAATGAAATGAAATGAAATGAAATGAAATGAAATGAAATGAAATGAAATGAAATGAAATGAAATGAAATGAAATGAAATATTTATTTCCTGGAAACTAGGTGGTATAGGATGTACATTCACATTACTATTAAGATCGTAATGTAATTAGTATGGCTCTCTAGTTTCTACCCGAAAAGGGTTTACAGGTATTTGTTATATGATCTATTATAATATGCAGTCATGTCATTAAATGTTATTATTCACTGTTGAAACATAATAATTAAATAAAAAATACATAGCTACTTATACACATTAGAGAACATTCATACTTAACACTAAACACACACATTAAATTACACTAGTCAAATCAGTTTTCAAATCAATCTTTTAAAAATCTTTTAAAAATCTATCGAAAATATAATTGTCTAAACAAAACAGATAAAATTTTAATGGATGTTATCGCAAAAACTGACAAATCCTTTCCTGACTCATGTTAAACCTACTTCACTGTATTCATGTGTTATACTTATTTTAAAACCTATAAGCTCACAATGGTAGGCGGTATTTTACTTCTAATTTATACTGGTTCTAAATATTAATCTTGACAAATATGGTCCTGGCTTCTAAAATAGATTTATGAAGTTGAAGAAGACATTATAAAACACAATAAAAACGTATTAAAGCTTGAAGCTATAAAATTGTCATGGGAGGCTATCATTAAATACTTGAATGGACCTACTATATGTTTTTGAAATGTTGCTTAAGCCACCGACAAAGAAAGAGAGGTGTTACAAGTATGATTGAGCTTGTAATGGTGAATATATTTTTATATCTTTTGTACAATTTTACAAGTGAATAAAATGACAGCTGCATCTTAATCATAGTGGATCTCAAACTAAAAGGCGGATTTTGATATTTTTATACTTGGGAACTGACTAACTGGCTAACAATCGTGAACAGAGAGAGAGAGAGAGAGAGAGAGAGAGAGAGAGAGAGACGTTTAACCATAATTTATGTAAATTGATCAGAAATAATGGCGCAGTAAAAAGGATAAAAATTCTCCGGAAAGTTTGTCAATAAAAATAACTCCATTATACATCAGTTTGTTTGATTCTTTTCTCGGTGGTAAAGATATTCGCTAATAATTTCTCATGTTTACTGTACGACGGAAATAATACCTGTTCCATTATGTTGCATGGGAACCTGTTGACTACTAAAATAGAGCTTAACGACTTGATTTCATGATTGGTTCGCTCGACTAATCAATTAAACTATACAAGGAGTGTTAGAGATGCCAGTTTTATTGGTTTTGTACTAAACGTAAACTTGTGATTTTGTTTAGAATGGTTATAACAGGATTGGCCTTCTATTATTTTTTTACTTTTGTTGTATGATACGTTGTTTATCATATATTGAAGATATTGAATTGAATAGTATATTTACGTAGTATTTATTTTAAGAAGTTTTTTTAATATCCAGAATCTGTATAAAAAAGTAGCTAATTCGAGTGTTAAAAGCATTTAGAGTTTTTAAACTGCTTCGGTGACATATAAAACGATTTTGCTAGTTGTTGTCAAACAAGTCTTTCTAGCGTTACAAAAAACTATAATAATAAAAAACAACATCAAATGACTCTAGTAATCGCGCACGAATACCTCAGTGAGCTGAACTACGGGTACATTCGTTCTTGCAATTAAAAAAACCTCGCTAAAATCCGACAAAACGCAAGAAATTATCATTGTAAGTATTGTAACGTAATCACTGCATATCATGAATTCAACTTGACATTAATTGTTCGTAATGGCAGGTTTAATACTGCTTTTGTACGTATCACGCTAAAGTCGCTTTCAGCGAAATTACTTGCTTGTTTCGTTGTATCATAATACTGGTCTACACGCTTGGCAAACATACCTAGAAAAAAAAACTCTTTTTTTTGTACTACATTTGAATAAACAAACCTTCTAAGATCACTGCTAGAGGTGATAGTGTAGGTCCAAATGTTCTCATAATTTGTAAACTGCGTGATCAAAATGCTGGCTTGTAATTTGCCCAAAAGTTTAGTCTTACTGTTAAACGGGGCAATTCAGCCAGCAAATATAGATTAAGTAAGTTGTATGAATTGTTTGTAATCGTTTTTATTCGACCTGTTTTTTGTTTGTTGCTTAATAGATCGTTTTATTATGTAAACCTCACCAATTTGTCGCTTATAACGCTGTTGGATCGTAAGGTTTGAAATGGCAGCTATTGCCCAGTCCACTCTCTTGTTGGTAGAGTTTTTGTATCTGTTTGTCAATCGTGTGTAACTGGTATAAGAATTGTACAAAGAAAGTTAATAGAAGCATCCATTTACAAATGTATTTAATTAAGCAATGATCGCGGCAATTTCAGTGGTTTAATGTTAGTTTATTTTATATTAATTTCGCGTGAGAGTGGCTAGCTCTATCATTAAGTGTTATTAAGAGTCGTTGACGAGACTATAAGTTTACGTGACATCTAAATCCATACAGCTTTATGTCTGGAATCTGATAAAAACGCACAATAGTTGACATAAAACGAGTATAAAAATGCTAAATCGATTTCTGTTTTTAAGTATTACTTTTTGCAAGTCGTATTTGAGTCGTAATTAAATTGTTTTAATTCGTTTTATTTTACGAAAGTAAAACTTCACTTTATAATTAGATACTATTGGCAAAAATAAATAAACAGAACATTATAGTAAAGATTGTGCCGATCAAAAACTTATTCTTTACCAACATGATGGAAAATCAGTAATAATATAAGCCATTCTACTCTTGCAACATAATCCCATCAGTGGCATATTAAGGACACTATTGGTACATTATCGCATTAGAGATTGGACATACATCATCATACCATCAAACATGATTGGATGACATTAAAGCATTGGACATGTGTTTGAGATGGATTCGTTTTTAAATTGAATTAAAGATTACTTAATATTGAGTGACTTCTTGTGAAGAATTATCGTAATTACACATCAAGCTTCAATGTTTTTTTTTCTAATGAGATGTAGAATAAGTTGTGTTTAGTCTGTCTATGGGAAATATCATAGTAAAATAGATCTTTAATTCTTGACATTATACACATGGCATATACAAATTGTTTATTAGCTTAGCAAATACAGTAAATGTTAACGTTAATGGCAAGATCTTTAACCTTTATAATGATGGTTTGATGTATTATGATGTACTTAATTGGAACTAGTATTAAAAAAATATTTGCTTAAGTATTTTAAAAAAATGTCTCTATAAAAAAATACTTGAAAAAACGTACCTATAACGCTTACGTTAGTTAACGATGCATTATTAATTAGAATCTAAGTCATAAATGTTCCGTCTTCTAAATAACAGACTCATATTAGTAATGTCTATTTAAAGCCAACAAACACATGTTGTAAGGACGACTATTCACGGCGTAACAACAGGACTGCGGAGTTAGCACGGGTATTGTGATTCACACTTGGATGATGTGTGGTTCATATTTTGTAATATATACTAATTCATATCATACACCAAATATATTATCGATCTAGTGGATGCTGCGGCTTCGATCGCATTAGACCTCATACTACCTACATACAGGGCTGGGCAAAATACATGCTTTGCTTGAAATACAAATTACAAAATACTGTATCACAGGTAATTAAAATACAAAATACTTTAAAGTAAGGCATTTGAAATATAAAATACAAAATACAGTATTTTAGCTATTTTTAATTGAAATACAAATTACAAAATACAAAATACTTTCTACACAGAACAAAAGCTTTATTTAATCCGTGAAAAAAACTAAAAACCTAGGACCAAACAAAATCCTAGCTAAAAACCGCTAAAACAAACCGAAACCGTTATTTGATTTGACATCTTATCTTGACATTGACAATTTGACGTAATTTGTTTGCGTTTTGTTTTGTTGGTAAAACAGGTGCAGTTTTGCCAACTCTAATAGCTGCTTTACCATCACTACACTCTCGCCTCGCACTCATGCTATAAAAAAAATGTATTTTAATGTTAAAATGTATTTTGAAGCCGCAGGTATTTGAAATAGATACGAATTACAAATTACATTGTAAGAAAGTAATTGAAATACAAATACTAAATACGTATTTGTATTTCAATTACGTATTTTAATTACAAGTAATTCAAATACTGCCCAACCCGCCTACATATCAAAAATCATGATGATCCGTTCAGCCGTTTTAGCGTGATGAGAGTTTAAATTAACAGACAAACAAAGACACAGATAAACTGACAAAAATTATAAAACCGGCTGAAACGTGTTTTATTATCG
This sequence comes from Macaria liturata, assembly GCA_964023185.1. Lineage (NCBI taxonomy): Eukaryota > Metazoa > Arthropoda > Insecta > Lepidoptera > Geometridae > Macaria > Macaria liturata. Next base: position 13,546,875 of record OZ026807.1, on the reverse strand, counting down.
GTTTAAAGTAAGTATACCCCAACACTTTTTTTCTAATATTTTCTATGTTCAGATTGTTTACCCTTTTCAGCTTTATAATAAGTATGTATATTATGACCATAGCAATCATAACGATTCGTATTGCATTTTTTGTATACGTAACCAATATAAATGAATATTATTTTATTTTGAATTTGTTTTTTACGTGGATTAGATTTGTATTTGTCTACAAGCTGCCTGATGTTAAGCATTGCTGCCTCCTAGGGTATAATGTAACACGCTTACCTAGAAGGTGCCTATTATTTAAATACTGAATGCAGAATGAATATTTGCTTTTGATGATAATATAAATACTTCCATTGATCTGCTTTAGTCGGATTCACATATAGGATTGGGCTAGATGAGCAATTCACTGGTAACCATACCAAGCCCATGCCTTGCATTAGTTTTTTTAACTAAACCCGGAAAGTGTCTCGTTGATTTAGTGCTGTGTGTCACAGGATTCAAATAGGTAGCTGCTAAAGAGATTTGTGACACATTAGAGGATATTGATTAGGGATATAAATTAGGGGCTGGTTTAGGATTTCAAGGAATTAGTGCCTTGTCTTTTTATTGTATGAGAATAGTTAGCTCTAGTGTCGAAAATTGGAGGAATTAGGACTATGAAAAATTAAATATTGCTTTAGTTGTATTTTTATTGACGGTCTTTATTAAATGCTGATTTTTTTAAACTACCTTTTGATAGTATAGTATGCTATGCAGTGCAATAAAAAAAAATGCTCGGGATTAGATAGTTATGTATTTGTTAGCCGTGTTTCCAGGGAACTACAATCCAGGGGTCTTCAAATTTTGTGTCAATAGGTATCTTCTAGGCTGGCTGTAGTCAAACGTAACCCTATCCCACGTAAAAACAAATGATGATAACCAGAGTTAAATAAATAATGTAAATTTTGATCTTGAATAGGTAGTGTTTTTTCTGTAATACACTTTAGTTATTTTCTTGATAATGCCAAGACAAGGACATATAATTCTTTATTAAGATGTACCACATGAAAAAAACATACAAAACACGTGTTGCCATATTAATATCCCGTGTCATTTTACAAAGGCGACAATTTATAAAGCTGTTGTTAAACGAACCCTGAAGTGTTGCCATAATAAGCGGCCTTCTGTTGTAATTAAATTGATTTATTAATATTAATGATGTATGCTTTGAGAAACGTATAGTTTCATGCGAGATTTTTTTTTGTACTAAAAAGACAACGTTAGTTTTTTAACTTTTTAACATATAATTAGGCTGTCATTTACAAACTGTCTGATGGTTCATACAAGTTAATAATCTAAGATGAAGCACGCTTGCCTGGAAGAAATTATACATTGTTATATAATCTCAGCTGCTGAATATCTATATATCTATCGTTAATCGTTAATTTCGTTTTGGGAGTGTTTTAGATTTAATAAATTTCTGGTATGTTCATTATTAAAAGTGAGGACGCTATTAGGTTCATATTTTAGAAAGTCATATATAAACAAAATATGTAATGCGCGGAACAAATACCAGTTCAAAGTTATCGAAAGCGAATCGTGCATACATACCTACATATATGACGTAACATAGTTAATATTCACATCAACCTTGGCTCTAAACAATAGCGCTGGTGAATAAAAACATTCCTAAGCCAGCTGTCAGAAAAAAAACCAGAGCGCCTTCGAAACTCGAACGTGATTCACCTGTCAAAACTTTCGCGCGCAAAAAATGGCGTGCGTTTATCCAAAATGGCCGACTTACGGTATCTCAATCACGATTTCAGGTTTTTTCCTTTTTTTCATTATTTCAAGAGACTTCGGTGTGTCCATATCGGCGTTTTCAGCGAAATTAAAATCTTGTGTACCGGGGCGCGACTAATCGGCTTAAAGTGAAAGTTATGATCATATTTTTAGTTGTTGTTTAGTGGATTTTTCAAGGCTGCTTCAGAATTTCGTACTTCTATTGCCATACTTATGTATAGTGTCTGTGTATGTTGTAATAGAGAAGGCTTAGTTTGGTTTTATTGTTAGAGCATAGGCTTATTAGACTAGTTGGGGCCCGCAGTTTCATCTGAGTAGTCTTTAAATGCTGCTTTGGTTATGCTTTTAGTTTTTTTTCTATTTAACATGACTCTTAAATTAACAAAGAGACAAAAGTTTATAATCAATTGTTGTTGGTTGAATAGTAGAAGTTTCAAACTCAAAATCGTAGACAGAATACTAAGTCAGACGGAAGGCGGTGCATACGTAACATTCCAGCTCAAACTAGAAAGTTGCAGAAGTATAACTTACATAGGTACCTATTTCAAATTAAGAAATATTCAGGTATTTATAAATTTTTGTTGATAACTTTATTTACCTTCTTTTTTTAAGTTCGGTTGTTAAACAAATTATTAACCGTTCTTAATAAAGTAGGTTATCATTGCGGTCTGTACTGTATGTGTGTGGTATTGTCAAAATTGTATAAAACTCAAGTGTGATGACCTATTTAGGCATCTAAATAGTAAAATAATACAGTATAGGCACAGCTAGTTATAGATATGTTCCAAATTTATCAAACATAGTTCCGTTGTTTTTCAGTTATGGTTTAAAACAGTAGTTTGGAGCTATGAAGTCGGTTTATTTTACCGATTTATGACTTGTTATTAATCAATTAGATCCGTGTTAGATCTGTCTTCATTTCTAGAATAAATTCTTCCAATATTTGACTCCATATTCCCCTCGAACTTTAATCCAGCGATCTTCAAAGCGAGAGTGAATCGGTTGTTATTGGGTAAGCATGCTCCATCCTCTCATCAGGCAAACTACGGTCAAGTACAAACCTGCTTTAAAAAAACCTATTCTTACAGTCTCTGCTCCATTCCTACTCCCATTTACCTCGACACTAGCCTGAGCGCATCGAATCACAATATTGCATTGAATCGCCGCAGAGTGTTGCGTCAACTCACTCACTCACGCGAGTGGAGTTAGTGACGAGAAATAGATAGATAGGTAGAAGTAATTAATTAGAATTTTCATCTTTATACAATTCAAAAACATACGTTCTGAACGATACGATAACATAAGCAAAGTAGGAGATGATAAAAAACAATTCAAAAATTTAAGGACGGCAAAACTGGAATACCTCTGGAAGCAGTGTTCCCTGACAATTATAATCTAAGGAACTAAGGATGTTTATAACTAGAGTAAATATGTATGTACCTTCTATATGTAAGCGTGTTACAATCAGGATTGTCATGCGTACGTAATAGGTTTTTTATAAAATGGGTGTCGTGAGCTATGAAACCGCTCTTAGCTTCAAGGACCTCAATTATTAAGCCATTTCTTTATTTTATTAGTGGATTTAACAAACACAACTGAATTATTAAGCCATTTCTTTATTTTATTAATGGATTTAACAAACACAAACCAACATTCCTCACCCAAACTGAAGTATTATTGCATCGAAACGCCAACGTCGAGTGTTTCGTAAACTAACTCACTGAGTCACGCGAAACAGTGACAAGAATGGACATGGCCAGGAAATGCGGAATATTATGTACATAACAGCATAACTTAGTCAGCTCAGCTGATTGAAGTATTTGTAAGCGGTTACCAAAGTTAATAAGCCACTGTTTACACAGATAGTTTTGGAAGAAAGTCTATCAGACACTATATTTCATGTAATATTGGTAATCCAATATCCCCATCTTGCCCATATCAAGCAAACGCTTCTGTTATAAATATATAAAAAAAAACAAAACCCAAGTATGTATTAAGATATTCAATACTGGATGCTGTGCTCAACTTAGTTTCTGTCAAGTTTATACTTTTTTATTGAATTAAATCTACTAAATAAATTGATTTGAATTGTCATCTATCATACCCCAATTCCTCTCACCATCTGCTACGATATAAGGAAGCATCAATCACCAACATGATCCAGTATAAGTCGGTACAACATAACTGTCCCTCGTTAATCATATCCCAGAGTTTACACTCGCTGCTGGATCACGTAAACAATAATAAAGTGTTAGACTTGCAGGAAATCATCCTTTACTCTCAGGTAGGGGTGGGACTTATAAAAATTTAGTTGTGAGTTATTTTGTCAAGTGCTAAACTCACATACTTATTACCACCATACTAATACTAACCATACTTAGTTGGTTAAGGCGTTCTGGACGGTGATCAGATATATGCAGGTTCGAATCCTGTCGGTCGTGATAATTTTCGCTCATTTTCCAATAAAAGTTTAAATATAGTTGTAGATCTATGTATATTATAATTATTTATATCCTCTTAGGTTCTAAATACTGTTGTAATTATACTGCTCACATAACATTATAAGTCTTCGAATGTCAAATATTTTTTCGAAATCTAGTTTTTTTACATGGGATAGATTTAAGTTAGAATACAGCCCGCCTGCAGCTTATGATATAATACGATACCTGATACCTATTTTCTCTAGTTTAAAAAAAAACATCTGAAGTGTACAGGATTGATTGATTTTCATATACTGTATTTTATCTTTCTTCAGGCGAGTGATCCCATAAAATGTGAATAGACAAAGCCCATCCATAGCCAAACATAATCGACTCGGCAACATTGCTGCATCTCTATGATTCCATTTGCCTTAACACTTTAAAATCAATAAATATCTTGTATACAATTATTGATACCACTAAGTTAGTAACCCTAGCAATCAGCGGCTGCGCGGAAGTCCGGGCAACGACCCCCGACACCCAGAATATAACATAGTATACACCATGCCCTGGCTTCACTGCTTGAGCTTGTGACTCATCGCTTTGTCTACCACCACCAGCTGTTATGGAGAGTTATGGAGTTTTGGATTAACCGTCTCGTGTATGAATTTGATTCAGCAAGTGTAATTTTACCCCCGAACAATCTCTATGAACAAATAAAATAAATAGACAGACAGACAGCGGAGGCTTAGTAATAGGGTCCCGTTTTACCCTTTGGGTACGGAACCCTAAAAATGAATTAATAAATATTTTAGGACATATCACACAGCGCCATCTAGCCCCATCTAAGCTCACGCTTGTGTCATACGTACTAAACTAGAATATAAGAAAGAAACAAGACTGATAAACAAATCATTCGTTAAAAAGTTTGTTAGTAAGGTTGTGCGAGAGTGGCATTTAGGCAGTTTTCAAATCCTTAGATTATGACTAACAGGCAGGATTATAGTATTTTGGATGAGTCGTTCTGTGAAATTCTTTTTCATATTTTCTATAATTTATTGGACTTATTACAAAGTGTTGTCAAATAAAGCGATATAAATTACTGATCATATCTTATTGTTAGAGAAACTGGGTCTTAGTCAAGTGAAAACTATTTAATATATTGGTAACATTGAGTAAAAATTTTATATAAGACTTAGCCTGACTTTCAGTTTGACAATTTCGATGGGCTGGGTGTTGTTCTACCTACGGAAATTGGTAAGACTTGCCAGAAGCTCCAAGGGTGGTTTGAAAACTCTCGACAGAGTTGGTCAGTCTCATACAAACAAGAGTCTGCGTAAATATGTAAGTTTATTTATACTTTAAGTTAACTAAGAATCGTGGTTTCCCACCAACTACACAATTCCTTAGAAATCAAACACCGCTATCTACTTCTGATGAGGTTACAAATGAATCCAGCTGAGTTAACTATCTACATTGCAGTGACATTGGAAATAGAACCTTAAATATTATGTGATAAGGTTGATTTATGTAAATAGAATTAACAATCGACACATAAGTCTCATTTAAAATAGAACCTTAAATCTTATGTAATAGGGTTGATTTATGTACATACAAGAATGAGTTGTAAATATTCCGTATTCTTGGAAACTTGCATCGGACGTCTCATGGCGTATGAATGAGATTCCACTGAAGAATGGTGGTCGGAATATTCATGCATTCTTGAGCATGTATTTAGAGGCATCCTGATACTAACTGAATAATGAACTTTTAAACGATCAAGATAACTGTCATAGTTTTAGTAAAGGATAAGGTAGTACTGAAAGAGGTATGTTTTGGACCCCCTTGTGTGTTTAGCTGCTAAATCAAATGATGTATGTAGGAACAGAAAATTTTGTTGGTAAATTTTGGAGGACGAAGAAAAACGCACGCGTTCATGTCTTTTGGTTGACGTGACAGTTTCATAGACTTGTGTACAAACATTTGCGTAGCGGATGCCAGTAATAAGAAAAATAAGAAATGATAAGAAAAAGATAATCGTTTATTTTACTCTTAATAGATAGATAGATAGATAGATTAACGCTTTATTGGACACACAAATAAAATAGAACACAACACAAACAAGAGAAAATTTAAATCTTATGCCACAAATAGCGGCCTTATCGCTAAAAGCGATCTCTTCCAGGCAACCGTAGGATGGAGAGGAAATCATAAGGAATAATAGACGGGGTGTACAATAAAGAACACATGAAATTTAACTACTAAAACTTAAACAATTTACACTTATACAAATAATAATAAACTACTTAAACCCATACATACTGTACATATATACTTCGGAATAACTAGTGACAATGTTAATGCTACGTACTTGTAAATGTAGGTACTTAAAGTAGGATACCACAGAACACGCGTATTACTTCTAAACATTTAAATTCAGGCATTTTTATAATGCACTAGCAAACCCCGCGAACTCCATTTCGCCACCAGATGGCTACGTTTTTATTTATTTATTTTTTATAAACCTCACGGAGCCCGAGACCTTTCCAACGAATGCAAAACCGTGGAAAACGTTTCGTGCGTTCTGGAGTTATAGCGTCAGGAAGGAAAACCCGACTTATTTTTATATAGTAGATTTGGGTTTACATAAATTACCAAATAGGCTGTTTAATGATGCGGGATTATGCGCATTAAACATAATCTCTTTAAATAGACAATTCCTTATACATATATAGGTGTTTGTAAAAAGGAAATTCTGCCCAGAAGAAAATTTTGCACTCAATAAAACTTGGCACGTTTTTCTAGCTTGCATGCAGTAACAGCTCCTTTGCCAAAAACATCCGAATCAATATAGGAGTAGATTGGAAACACTCCAAAATACAGTTCAACGGTCAGTTAGCACGCATTTAGACAAAAATACTTATAGATGTGTAAATATGGATGTACAGAAGACATTAGTACAAATTAGAAAGGTTCTTTTAAACCCACTTCAAAAATGATATCATATCAACCTTCTATTACTTCATAAATGTTTAGTTGAAGTACCTTTCCTGAAAACAAAGGAAGGAAGAAAGGAAGTTCTCAATTCAATTGAGCTTTTTGAAAATGAGCCATAGCCTGCTCGCAACTTTATTTATTAAAATAATTATATTTTATACTTGTACAATATTGAAATATTTAAGAATTAAATTAATTCAACATCCTCATTATGTTAAGGGTTATTATTCGTTTAGCATTCATTATGAAAGTAGACTACTATGTCTCTATACAGTTAGATATAAAGATGATTCACAATGTTTACTGGTCAGAAGTTTATAAATCATAGATAGTATTATCTTGGAGACGCCTAACTAAAACCGGTGATAACAAAGTTTTTTTTACATTAGCGACCGGTCAATACCTATCTCCTGTCTTCTATAAAAGCTGTTCTATCACCCATATGACTTGTGAGAACCATTGACAGTCCAGATTTATCACATTGCTACGGACCAATCAGCATGCAGATATATCATGTCATATTTGTAACACATTTGTTATTTTATTTGCCGTGTGCATATTGTTTGCTACTATTAGGTGTCTATTACAGGCATAATTAATATGTTGTTGAATATTTTCATATTATTTCTTAAACATTCAAAAGGTGTGGCCCTAACCGCTATTGGCATAATATTTTAAGAAAAATTAAAAGTGTATTGCCATACAAGTATAACCTTTAAACTTATAAAGCCAAATATCAAAATAGAATGACTGTTACTACAATGTTAGTCAGACAAGGTGTGTTCGTTTACGATTTGAAAATGGAATTCGCCGTTTGACATTTCGAATTTAATTTTGGAATGCTTGTTCACTTGTTTTTAGGGTGTCATTCGCGCTGTTTTAGTGGTTTCATGATTGTTATGAAATGTAGTAACTAGCATAGTCTTTCGCAAGAAACCATTATATTTTCTTTAAAAAATAAATATAAAAGCTATATATGAGTATATTGTACCTTAACCAGATTTAAACTTAAAAATTTTTCATTGTTAATTTCGTACCACTGAATATATAATTTCATTGCAATTATGCGGTAAAATGTAGTAACAATAGCATAATAACAAGCAAATATAGCGGAGTGGTGGTTACTTGTTTACCAATGTCCGTTTTAGTCCGGTTTAGTGGTATAGGAAAGGAAAACAATGCCCACTATTTGTTTGTAATGTGTGGCTCAGCGGTTTCAGTGTCTGCTTTTCATCCAGACGCACCCTGGTTAGAATCCGGCCTTACACCGAAGACTTGTATTTCAAGTTAAGTGTGGATTCGTATTTCTAGCGCTCGTGTCATATGAAGATTACAGTATTCGTTCGAGATCACCAAAGACAAGCAACTGCTACTAGTTTATTTGTTTGGATTTAAATTGAGTTTTCACGTGGTTTTTGTATGTTCTGTGTCAACAATAAAGAATTTGTCTATCTATTTATCTAAAGACCTTCAAATGTTTTGAAAACTGTTGAAATCTGAATTGTCCACTTTCATACGAACTTGCTTATTTTGATCTTGAGTTTTGTCTAACATAATAGAATTTTTGAGTACCCATAAGAATACTTAAATAAAATAAATAAATATCTCAGGACATATCACACAGCGCTATCTAGCCCCACACTAAGCTTACGCTTGTGTCGTGGGTACTAGATAACGGATATAATACATATATAATATTCTTTCGTAAATACATACTTATTATACATAGGAACGACCAGACTCAACACAAGTACTTAATTACAAATAACGTTTTGTCTGTTGTGTCCTTATTTATTTATTTATTTCTTCATTTGGGTTAAAACTAAACTTAGTTTTGCACACTTATGAAAGTCAAAATCTAGTACATAATAAATGATGCCAAAGGCATACTATAAAAAAAATGCATTCAAATTATAAAAATCTAATATCCTTTAAAATCTATCCCTGCCAAGTTACAACGAACTAGATATACCTCTATGTCCCAACTTGTACACAATAAACGCATCAATAAATATGTATGCAAAAATACAAGCTTATTGTGATATTCCGGTCTGTTAGCAAATAAATGGCACAAGATGTTTGAACAGATTTCTCTAATATACAAATGTATATTTGTTTCACTGTTGCCTTGAAGAATATGTTTAGATACAGTAACTATACATTTTAAAACCAGCAGTTTGTAATTCGTGTGACATGATACAATAGGTAGGGCGTGACGTCACGGCAGGTGTGTACAGGTGCAAGCGCTAGTATTGAATATAAAGCCGGCAGACGGTGTCTTGGAATACGGCGCAAGATGAAGGCTATTAGCGATTTGGGATCAGTGAAGAAATTGGGATATTTATGGTAAATAATTAGTAAAATAAGTTTTTTGTATGTAGTAAAAGTAATAATATTAAATAAATAATAAATAAACAAATATTCAGGGACATTGCACACGGCGCCATCTAGCCCCACACTAAGTAAACGCCTGTGTCGTGGGTACTAGAAAATGATTTATGATTTGTAACAATGTTTTTAAAGAGAAGTACCTGACAAAGAATTTAGCTAAGTAATAATCGACCGGGACGCATGGAGGGAGGTGGGGGAGACTTTTGCCCAGGTGTGGGACAATATAAATTACCAAAAAAAATATATCTAAATATTATATTCTAAAAGCATGATCTTGAAGTTAAATCAATAACCGAACAAAATTTTTATTACAGTTTTTTGTGTTTGTTAAGTTTAAGGAAAAAGATAGTGTTTCCTATACGGCAAATCGATGGCACTGTGCCTAATGAAACCCTTTCTAATCTGATAAGGATATCTTTACCGTTTAGGCGAATCCTTTCTTTCCGGCTTTCTATTTAGTATGGGCGGAATAATTAGGTTAATTGAGTTGATTCGGTACGGACGACTTGTATTAATATCTATTTAATACAATAAAGCTGAAGAGGGTTGAAAGTCAAAACATTTAAGATATTTAAAAAAAAAATGATAGTAGGACATGTTCCAACAATTTCTAGAAATTTTGTCTGTTTATCTGTTTGTCGCAAAACCTCCTGATCTTTGGTATGTATGTAGGTAATATGTGATTTTAGGAGTGTCATAGGCTACATTTTATCCTGAAATAATGCGAGCGAAGCCGCTGGCATCCACTAGTTTACCATCACTGTAAATAAATCTGCTTTAAATCAGGTGTTACTTACATGTACACACATAAGTAATTAGCTATCACTACATGGCACCCATATTAAGGTTAAAAATAGTTCGTATGTAAATAAATAAATATTCCGGGACATTACACACAGCGCCATCTAGCCCCACACTAAGCAGTAAGTGGCGACCACAGCGTTAGCTACTGATATTAGACTACTGCTATACTATGCTTGAGATAATAATGATGTACATCGCTCGACTCTCCTTGATTCTGCCGACTTTACCTTCAACACATACTACTACATATTCCACGCCACAGGATACACTTGCGGCGCGGCTGCCCAGGCGTGACTCCTCCGTTATTATTATTACTCCTATACTACCTTCTCGTGTCTTGTTGCAAGCACACGATAGTGTTTCCTGTCCTTCTGTATTTCTTTATATTCTACATAGGCTCACGCTTGACTACTACTCGCCTGATGTTGTAATCTACGATCTAGCGGTCATCAGGTCAGATCTATTGGTCATTGTTGGGCATAGGCCTCTCCTAGCGATTGCTACAGCTACTACTAACAAGCGAGTGTGGATCAGTGGTTCCAGTGTCTGCTTTTCATCCAGACGTACCCTGGTTCGAATCCGGCCCTACACTAATGACTTGTATTTTCAAGGATTGGATTGGATTCGAAGCAGGGTGAATCTGGATGAAAAGCAGACACTGGTACCGCTGAGCCGCACTCGCTGCAGACATACTAAAGCATCCTTTTACCCACAAGTAGCGAGCCAACAAGCCGTGACCTCCCGACCACCCTAATAAGCAAGTAGGACTAAACACATCCGCTTTCTATTTCGGTCGTTGCAAGTATTTGCAAGCTCAAATCAAAACCAGACTGAACCGAGACAATTGTATAATTCAAGTCTGCTGTGACGATCGCTGAGGAATTGCTATTGTTTTACAATAGTTGTTAAATCTTTCCAAAATCTCAAACAAATTTTTGACCAAGTTTGTAGACAACACACGCTTTTTACTGAAGGCGATATATTATATCATGTACTAGAGGGTGCTCGCGGCTTCGCTCGCATTAAAAAGTAAAACTAGCATTTCCTATTTCACCCCTCTAAAAGTGGCATTTCCAAAAATCCTTTCTTAGCGGATGCCTACGTTATAACATCTACCTGCATGCCAAGTTTCAGCCCAATCCGTCCAGTGGTTTGGGCTGTGCGTTGATATATCACTATATCAGTTAGTCAGTAGGTGTATGCTTGTACCATTTTCCCGCTCCATTAGCCGAATAGGCATGTTTATATTTAAATTAATATGGCAAGCAACAAGGTGCACACAAAATACACTTTTTATTTAATCCTAAGATCCCATTTCTATATTCTGTGCTAGCATTGAATACTCAACAAATACAATTTAGCAAACAATCTGTAAAACAATACCAATTTTACAACCGTGACAGCAGACTATATCCCTGCTCAAAATGCAGACAGGTACCTTGGCCAGCATTGTCGATTTGGTCGCCAGATCCAAGGCCAGGCGATATCCTGGCTGTTTCACTAATTATTGCCTAGTCAAGGTCTTTCATTAGCATGGCTTTCACAGTCTTGGGCTTCCGTTACTTCGTATTGTTTTGATTCGTTTCTGTTCGACCCCTGTTAGGAAAAGGAGAGTGTTGTAAGTGTCTATTTATCTTTGAATATGATCCTAAGAACTTAAATTGACTTTATGTATCTTAAGTGTACAGTACATATATGTTTTGGCTTTTTATATTTGTTTCAACAGACGCGACATCCGATGGCTCGATTCGTTTCTTAATCCAGTTAAAAAATTAGGTTTTCGATTCCACCTACATATATGAATATTTTCAATTGTATACAGTTCGAGTAAGATTACTAGAAGTGTTTGTTTGCTTGTCCGCAAATTTCTCAAAAACCATAACTATTCTATGGAATATAACTATAAAATTTGCTACTTCTTATTGATCTGATTTGGGACCAAACCAGTATTTATCTGAGATTAATACAGGTAGCGCCGCGATTTGCCACTAGTATAATTCCATATGAACATATAACATATTACCCCGTATTGCCTTCTTGCATGCGATATAAAGGCGTAACTACATACATATGACCTCGCGATTGGCTGATTATTTCAGCCAATCGCGAGGTAATAATACTCCAACTTTTACACTCATTAGGGTCAGAATATTACCTGCCCAATATAGGTACCAACTAACAAACGCAACTTCTTCAAATATAAAAATCAGGGCTGTAATGCAACATAAGCCTACTCTGTTTTAAAAAAAAGCCACTGCTCTACAATACTTTTGATAACTAAATATGCATAATAAATAATAAGGGGCAGCTTTATTTTAATCATAGTTAGAAAAAATCGTCGCTACGACTAAAAAAATAAAATAAAAAATAAATATTGCACACAGCGCCATCTAGCCCCACACTAAGCAAACGCTTGTGTCGTGGGTACTAGATAACGGATATAATACTTATATACTTTTCTTTTGTAAATACATACTTATTATACATACAAACGACCAGACTCAACACAAGTAATTATAAATTTTTAAAGTACATAAATACTTGTGTCATGCGGGAATCGAACCCGCAACCTCTAGATTAGAAGGCAGAGCTACTACCAACTAAGCTAACAGGCCAGTAAAACTAGCTCCTGATATGCTGACAATTTATTTGATAAGTAATTTATCAGTAGCATACATAGAATTCATTTATTTATTTATAATGGTACACAAAACAGAATGTGCTCCTAAATTAGCTAAGTATACATTCAAAACTGGTTAATTCGAGTCTGATTACAGCCCGCTTGATGATAAAAGAATAAAAACCACTTATTGCAACATGAAACCTTAGATTAGACAATATAATACAACCAAAAATATATAATTACAAAATATAAGTAAATTAAAAGTCTCATGTCACAACCCGGCCCCATCTCAGCATGTGCTGGATGCAAGCATCCAGCGCTGGTCTTCCGTTGGAACCGGCAGGTGACGGCACACACGCAAGTAGAACGAAATAAGCGTAACAACACTATAAATAAAATTAATAATAACAACGTACACAAAATAGCATGAATAATAAGCGTTGCTGTAACCTAGGGTATAACGCTTACCTATAATGTACCCATTTACTCTAGATTTTACTACTGGATTGCAGATCACAGAGTTTAAATATAAATCTATCAACTGTGGAACTCCTTGCCAGAATATCTATTCCCCTTAAACTATAATTTGTCGGTCTTCAAGTCGAGAGTAAACCGGTTTCTTCTAGGCAAGCGCGCTAGATCGTAGATTATAACGTTGCTTAACATCAAGAAAGTTGAAGTCAAGCGTGAGCCTATTTCATATAAAAAAATGTCTTTGTATAAATTAGTCTTTAATTAAGTTTAGCTAAATACACTTTAATTACTAGTAACCGTGTATGACCATATCACATGCAAAGCAAAGGAGTGGCATACAACCTCGCGCTGACCAAGTAGGTACACAAAATGGCCGCCGTGGTGAAATTAGGGTAATTTAATTTTCGCTAATGCCAACACCAAGGTCGATGGACGATTCTGTATCGCAAATGTGTTTTGTATAGAAATTAACAAATAATCTAGAGTTCTTCAGATATTTTATATCCCGGAATATTTATTTATTTATTTTATTGTAAAAATGAAATAGTATGTAAGTATTAAGCATATCCGTTATCTAGTACTCATGACACAAGCGTTAGTTAAGTCTGGGGCTAGATGGCGCTGTGTGGAGTGCCCCAGAATATATTATATTTAGTATTATTTTTAATGCTTTATGAAGGTTTATTTCGGCAGCCTTGTTTTAGAGTTAGTTTCATTCCAGTAAAACATGCCTGTGGCCACAGTTTGTACTTCTGCATTCTGTTCCGCGGTATCGTAAGCGTTTTGCTTCCACTTTTATAGTGCGAACTGCTAAATTGTGGAACTCCCTGCCAGACTCCTTGTTCCCCGCGGAATATAACCTTGCGATCTGCAAAAAGAGAGTGAATCGGTTCTTACTGGGTAAGAACGCACCATCCTAGACCGTAATGATTGCTTACCATTAGCATTAGGCGAATTACGGTCAAGTGCAAACCCTTTACTTGTTAAAAAAAACGTTTGCACGGCTATCTCTTCAGCCCCCTTAGACAAGAGGCGTATTTTAGTGAGCGTACTGACGCTCGCTTATAGAATAGAAATACCTATGTATGGAAATGTCAATCGTTATGTCAATCCCATACATCAGTATTTCTATTAAAATTTGTTGTCTTTGTGCATCATTATTGTTTATGTGTAACTAATACTGTATTCTCTCTCTAACTCATATTTTTATAATTATTAATCACATATTTTTTTTTAACTTGAACGGGTTTGCACTTGACCATAGTTTACCTGATAGCAAGCAAAGGCTATGGTCTAAGATGGAGCGTGCTTACCCGATAAGAACCAATTCACTCTCGCTTTGAAGATCGCTGGATTATAGTGCGAGTAACAGAGAGGCAGGCAGGGAGTTCCACAACCTTGCGGTACGAACAATAAAGGATCAAGATAATAAGATCAAGCTGTGTACACATATTTTGGAATTTGTTCTGGATCAAAACCTTTAAATGTATATTCAGTTCATTTAAGAACACATTCTGTTTTGTGTGCCATTATAAAATAAATAAATAAATAAATTTCTATTCTATAAGTGAGTGACAGTACGCTTACTAAAATACGCCTCTTGTGCTAAGGGGGCAGGTTAATACCTACTCCTTAAATGCTAGACAAAATCATTTGTAAAAATAGGTGGTAAGATTATCGTCACGTCAATCTTGGTATCTTGTCAATTTAATTGCATTGATCTCGAAGGCATTGATACTCATACCTATGCAAATTCATCTAACTTAATCGAAGCTGTTATCTAATGTATAATCTTGTACATAATATTGGCTTTATCAAAATGTCAATGATAGTATATAATATATTTATATGATATATTTATTTTATTATTATTATTTTATTAGTAAAAAGGTCAAGGATTCATTTATTTATTTACATTTTATTGTTTCATGTTATGAAATTTAAAATACTTGCATATTTATGGTCACTAAATAGATAATTTTAATTGAGAAAAGTCCTCTTTAAATATCAAATAGTATCTATTACAGAATATCATCCTAAAAGAGATTATTTTGATGATATATGTAATAATATATTTAGTTTAGACCATCAGAAACTAATGAATTTTTAGCATTTCCACAAGAAGATTTCCTAATTTGTTAGTTAGCATAGAGCATTATACCTACTTTATGGTTGAAGTTGTAAGAGAAAAACTGTTTGTTGGGTATTTCTGAAAAATAAAATAAAACGAATAAATAAAGGAAAACCGCTTCCTCTATGTCTAATTCTACTAAAAGAGTTAGATCGTATGAATAACTCTACTAAGTTATGAATTTACTCATTAATTATATTTACCACCAACCTTTCCTTTAATTTAAGCAGTCTGTCTCTTTGTCACCATAATTGCAGGACTATTTTAAGCGTCTCTGCAATTAATAATTAAACTTCCTTTTCAGACGCACAATTCATTTAACTGTATTGTATTCTGAACTGACATAAGGATTATCGAAATACAGAGACTCAAATGTAATCGAACTGTTATATTACAGTGTTGTTGTCAAGATATTTGGCAACATGTCTGATGAAACCAAACTATAAGCAACGCTTTAGTTAAAATGTTTTAATTTTTTATTTTGTCTTAGTATATCGTAAATAATCGGGTTTCTCTCGTTTTGAAAAATGTATGGCCAAAACATGTTTTTGGTCATAACGGATAAATAATGTTTTTGATTTAAATGTACCTAGTTTCTTGTTGCAAAATAAAATAATAACTTTTCTTTATTCTTAACAACAAAAATCATGACTTAATGCAAATTTGAGACTAATACCAATGAAAATATTAATACATTTTGTCCATCTTTACTTTCCTCCTCTGGTTTAGAGGTCAAGATCACAAAAACCCGAAGATGACCAAATACAGCATCACCTGAGCCATGAGTCACGGCATTGACTCATATACTTACTTATACAGGGGTACTAATAATTTAGACGTCTAAACTTATATGGGCGGCTTTAAAACTAAACTCACTTTAACTAAAACCTTGCAGCTTAAAGCCAACTTTGAATGGTTAATGCACATCAATACCAACAATTTATGACTTCTAGAGATTGTAAAGTAATTGTTATAAAAATCTGTTTCTTAGTCGGTCATTGAACAAAAACTGGAATAGTAAAAGTAGAGCTTGAAACAAATTTACTTTACATTGGTGAACATAAAATGGATTTGTACAGACATAACACTGATTGCTTGAGAGCAAGTTATTATCTATAACCCAGTATAGTGTGTAATATGTTCATACATATATGTGAGTGTGATGTGATGTACACCTACTTGTGATAATGACATCAGTAACTTGTGAGATAATCTCCTATAATGATGGAAACTTTATCAAGTGGGTTCGTAACATATGGCAAAAGTTTCTAGCAGTGATTCTGTGTAAAAACCTAAAACTTGCTAAATCAGGAAGATGGGGAGCCGACCCCATAAATTGGAAACGTAGCCAAGAAGGACACACTATATGCATATGGTAATAGTTTATATTTGTTATTAGTAAAAGCATATCTTTATGTACTCTGATATCGACAAATTATATTATTCTATTCTAGAATTAGTTGCAATATGTTTAAAAAAATAGTCACCAGATATCAAGCAGATTTTTTTGAATTGGCTGTTAGCTAGAACATCCATGGTCTGCCTACAAACAGTTTCTGGCTAATTGATTAGCGAAAGACTATCACAACTTCATAAAAAACATAATTTTGAATTCTTAAGATTTGCTGCTAATTTCGCTTATGTATTCATATTTTTTAATAATATAGGTACAGAGTAACACAGTTCAGCAGGCCTACCACAACGTTTTTAAAAGCAGTGTCATTGCCGCTCGGCTGCGATTCCGCTGAAATTCAATGCTGCTAATATTCGTACCACAAGCTTATGACGTAATATCGCGTTCCAGCGGATTTCAAGCGGATTAGGGATGAGACACTGAACGAATGATTTCGCTAAAACTGCATTAAATGAAAGAGTTTGTGATAAAATATAGCACAACCTATAGTAATTTTGCTTTCAAAATTTGTCACTGTCACTGATTTGAAAACAGTTCTATATTTTCTTTGAAACTATCGTACTTGTGTGTTGCCAGATATCGGCTTTAACCGTATTTAGCTCTTTTCAAATACATAATGTAGTAAAAAGCACAATAACAATTATAAATAATGATAATAAATAAATAATAATAATTATTATTACAATTATAATTTAATAATTATAATACATAGAAAAAAATGAGTCAAACATATAATTGCAGATTAAAAAGGCACAATTATTTGTGTATGTTTGGTACATAATTTGGTACATGAAGAACACAATATACCTTCAAATGGTGTTTACAAATAATATTAATTGTTGTGTGCGGGCCGGTCTATTTGTTTTTTTATTATATATATGTTATTGTGTTATTGTGAATCGGACTCGCGATTCTCGGAACTAGAGGCTGAAATTCTACCAGCAAAGCTACGGGTCGGTAAACCAAAATATTGTCAGTGAAATTGTAATGAAACTAATGAAGTCTTATGAAGACCTTATGAAGAACTTATGAAGACTCTGTAGTGACGGACGAGCAATTAAAAAGGCAAGAAAAAACAAGTGACATCAAATACATGACTGATGACAGATTATTTCTGCGCACCACCAAAATACGAGATGCTTAAAAAAATTTTACCACTACTACTAGTGTGATGTCGACTTTATCTAACTTGTAAGTACAAATTATATAACACCCAATTTACGCTTATTCCATTTCCAACATTTTACATTTTCCAACTTTTTTCCAAAGTGTTCGTGCTTATTTGTATACAGAAATGGTACGAACTGCCAGATCACTATGTCTTATTCTCTTTTTTGCTTGTGTGTGTATAAAAAATGTCATGTACGGTATAAAAAAATACTCTGGTAGCACTGAATGATTTTGTAAACAAACTATCATAACAAACTGCCTATAAATTATAACTATTTTATATATAGAAATGCTTTGGGTCCCCGATTTAGAGGTGATACATTTGGTGCTGCATGAATACTACACAGTATGATGGACAGAATACCGCATGAATGTGTTCATGCACAGTGAAAAACTTATCTAGATAAACCAAACACTTTGGATACGCTTCTTAACAAAAAGTTGATTTCTTCAAGCGGCTTTTTGTTCTCGATACAAGCTGATGGAACGTGGTGGATCACCATGACTGTGATCACGATACCAAGACGGTGACAAACCATCATCAACTTCTTACGAGCAAGCAAGGCTGCAGTCGGATATACTCCTTCTATTGGAGCTGGACGATGATCACATTCCTCTGCAAGCAGTATAACCACTTAGTAGACGAACGTTTACTCGTGTAAATTACTTTTCTGTGTGAATACTCTATACATACGATGTGGATACATAAACTAAATTTTATTTTTCAATAAATTGATGTTATAAGCTTGAATTTATTTTTACTGGACGACAGTTATTATGTTGGGGAACAATAACACAGAAGTTAGCTCTAATTAATCATCCTTTTTAACTCTAAGATATCATTTAGGTTGTTAGCTTATGCGTTCTATATTGTGTCTCAACTATACTAATTTATAAAATAGGTTTGTGTGGTGTAGGCATAGTGTGTTGTACATAGTCTAACTATACTGCTACTTTATACCTTTAAGCACAAGATGGGACCTATTTAAGATTTATGTTTAAATTAAACAAATAGTTATTGTACATTTTGTCTTATTAACAGTTAATACCCTATTCACAATAGTATATAACGAAGGGCACTGAGCAAGTCACTGTTCTCAAAGCTAGGCTACACCAACATTCTGCATAACTATGCACTGCTGCGGTACTGAATCATCGTGATATTGCCACCTCATCTGCTGTGGCGGTAGTGTGATCTCAAACTGGGTCCCTGCTGTAGTTTTGGGTCGTGATAGTTGGCTCTTTAGCTTGCTGTTGGCTGATGAATAATAAATAGCTGCAGCTTGAGATTTTTTTTCGTTGCTCCACATATTCACTGGTGTTCGGTATTTTCGCAAAAATTGTGCCGAACCACACACACATAACCATTGTATATCAATTAAATTCAGTTTTCTTTCATATTTTCAATAATTCAAAGGATTTAAATGGAAAAATATCTCAAATACGCAAGCAGATAGCAGCGTTTTTAGCATCTCAAAATAATGTCAAATTGACAGCTCAGCGATAATGATTCCGCTGGCAATTAGACGTTATGGTACCGATTTAGGCAAAACGCCTAGGAAATGAATGAACAAAATCGCGTGACGTCATCAAAACCTCGACGCGCCGCGACACTGATTCCACCTTATTTAAACGTCAGAAACTAGACGTTGTAGTACCGATTATCGCAGCAGCACTGCTGCAGTACTGCTATAAGACGTTGTGGTAGGCCTGCAGATTGTGGTAAGCATTGTTTAATTACTTACATGTACTCGTTTACTTGATTAGATTAAAATAAAATACCTACCTAAGTATATACCTATGTACATGCTCGAGTAACTAAACATATATATTATGTAAGTATTGTTGATATTATCTACTTAAACGATAATAAAAATACCTGCAGGCCTACCATAACGTTTTTAAAAGCAGTGTCATTGCCGCTCCGCTGCGATTCCGCTGAAATTCAATGCTGCTAATATTCGTACCACAAGCTTATGTCGTAATATCGCGTTCCAGCGGATTTCAAGCGGATTAGGGATGAGACACTGAACGAATGATTTCGCTAAAACTGCATAAAATGAAAGAGTTTGTGATAAAATATAGCACAACCTATAGTAGTTTTGCTTTCAAAATTTGTCACTGTCACTGATTCGAAAACAGTTCAATATTTTCTTTGAAACTATCGTACTTGCGTGTTGCCAGATATCGGCTTCAATCGTATTTAGCTCTTTTCAAATACATAATGTAGTAAAAAAGCACAATAACAATTATAAATAATCATGCAAGTATGCAGTATGCAAGGGGTACATGCAGTATGCAAGGAATATTTTTTTATTTTTTTATTTATTAAATTTCGTAAAATGTACATAGCTATTGCGACTGGAGTTGGTATACATTGTTTTGTGTACATTTTATGCCGAAAAAAGTATTTTCCTAACCATTTATTTTATTTAAATTTGAGCCCGGCTTTCAGCTGGTGTACATTTTCAAACTTTTTTCCAAAGAGTTCGTGCTTATTTGTATACAGAAATGGTACGAACTGCCAGATCACTATGTCTTATTCTCATTTTTGCTTGTGTGTGTATAAAAAATGTCATGTACGGTATAAAAAAATATTCTGGTAGCACTGAATGATTTTGTAAACAAACTACCATAACAAACTGCCTATAAATTATAACTGTTTTATATATAGAAATGCATTGGGTCCCCGATTTAGAGGTGATACATTTGGTGCTGTATGAATACTACACAGTATGATGGACAGAATACCGCATGAATGTGTTCATGCACAGTGAAAAACTTATCTAGATAAACCAAACACTTTGGATACGCTTCTTAACAAAAAGTTGATTTCTTCAAGCGGCTTTTTGTTCTCGATACAAGCTGATGGAACGTGGTGGATCACCATGACTGTGATCACGATACCAAGACGGTGACAAACCATCATCAACTTCTTACGAGCAAGCAAGGCTGCAGTCGGATATACTCCATCTATTGGAGCTGGAAGATGATCAAATTCCTCTGCAAGCAGTATAACCACTTCGTAGACGAACGTTTACTCGTGTAAATTACTTTTCTGTGTGAATACTCTAAACATACGATGTGGATACATAAACTTAAAAGTTTTTTTCAATAAATTGATGTTATAAGCTTGAATTTATTTTTACTGGACGACAGTTATTATGTTGGGGAACATAAACATATAACACAGAAGTTAGCTCTAATTAATCATCCTTTTTAACTCTAAGATATCATTTAGGTTGTTAGCTTATGCGTTCTATATTGTGTCTCAACTATACTAATTTATAAAATAGGTTTGTGTGGTGTAGGCATAGTGTGTCGTACATAGTCTAACTATACTGCTACTTTATACCTTTAAGCACAAGATGGGACCTATTTAAGATTTATGTTTAAATTAAACAAATAGTTATTGTACATTTTGTCTTATTAACAGTTAATACCCTATTCACAATAGTATATAACGAAGGGCACTGAGCAAGTCACTGTTCTCAAAGCTAGGTTACACCAACATTCTGCATAACGATGCCCTGCTGCGGTACTGAATCATCGTGATATTGCCACCTCATCTGCTGTGGCGGTAGTGTGATCTCGAACTGGGTCCCTGCTGTAGTTTTGGGTCGTGATAGTTGGCTCTTTAGCTTGCTGTTGGCTGATGAATAATAAATAGCTGCAGCTTGAGATTTTTTTTCGTTGCTCCACATATTCACTGGTGTTCGGTATTTTCGCAAAAATTGTGCCGAACCACACACACATAACCATTGTATATCAATTAAATTCAGTTTTCTTTCATATTTTCAATAATTCAATGGATTTAAATGGAAAAATATCTCAAATACGCAAGCAGATAGCAGCGTTTTTAGCATCTCAAAATAATGTCAAATTGACAGCTCAGCGATAATGATTCCGCTGGCAATTAGACGTTATGGTACCGATTTAGGCAAAACGCCTAGGAAATGAATGAACAAAATCGCGTGACGTCATCAAAACCTCGACGCGCCGCGACACTGATTCCACCTTATTTAAACGTCAGAAACTAGACGTTGTAGTACCGATTATCGTAGCAGCACTGCTGCAGTACTGCTATAAGACGTTATGGTAGGCCTGCAGGTCCAACTTATTATTGTCTCTCTCTCTTTCTTTCTCTCTTTTCGAGACGTATTCCTCATGACTGAGGGTCGTGACTCTAATAAACCCATCATTAACCGTGTTAACCAAACCCAGTGTTGTTGTCGTCAAGGCTGTGAAAGTAATGCTTCTTGCTGTGGTCACTGCGCCAGATACCAACTAATGGCATAACTGTACAGGCCTCTACCAGAGCGCTAGCATGGAGTAGGTGTTCATGAAATGATTCACCATGGCAAATGTCTAGTGTACTCAAATTAGTTTTAAAACTGTGAATGACTTGAGAATGCCCGCCATCTTTGCCCGCATTTTTTCGGGATGCAAGTCCCATGGTCCACTTGTATCACCGTATCGTGAATTGTGATGATCAGTAGCAGCGTGAAGCAGGAACAAACAAATAAACTTTTGCATAGATACAAGATTAAAAATACGAGACAGCTTTAGTACGGCAACTTCTGCAAAATGCAAATCGCGAAAAGAACAGCTGTTCTTTTTCGTGAATTTCCAAAAGTCGTGGAACAAAAGTCCTTGTTTTAATAAAGCCGCACATAAAAGGTTATGTAGTTACCAGTAACCCTTTGCAACGATTATACAATATATTTATTAAAATTAGTAACCCTAGAGACAGCCACTCATCATGTTCTTAGATAACAAGCCACACAAGATGCTACAATTACTGAGGAGGTTTGAAAGTGAAAGCGTTACGCCGAGGAATGCATCGGACCTAGTTTACTACCACATAACACAAGTATTTTATATTTTGAAAATTCTATATTTGTACATAATTTTTAAAACTAGTACGATGTCTAAAGATATAAAACTCAAAGGTCACTGACTGACTCATTGCCTGGCATAGTGAACTATCAACGTACAGCCTAACCCACTGGACGGATCGGGCTGAAATTTGGCATGCAGGTAGATGTTATGACGTAGGCATCCGCTAAGAAAGGATTTTTGGAAATTCCACTTTTAAAGGGGTAAAATAGGGGATGCACGTTTTACTTCTTAATGCGAGCGAAGCCGCGAGCACCCACTGGTATGTGTAAATTTTATCCTAGTTGTAGATTACTCTAAAAATATTGACAATACACTTGCGTTATTTTTGTTCTTATCTAAGAACTAATGATTTTTGAGTTAAAGGCATTTGGATTAATTCCTATATACGAGTATAACATAAATCATGTCACATATCTGAGAAGCAAGTGTTTATTACTCACTAGCTATAGCCCGCGGCTTCACACGCATTATTATACATATACTATACACCTCCCCCTTGAATCACTCTATCTATTAAAATAACTACATCAAAATCTGTTGTGTAGTTTTAAAGATTCATTCATACATACAGAGAAGCACGGGAAGCGCCTTTGCCTTATAGTACTATGTAGTGATTTGACAAGTTGGGAAACTATGAAAATCATTACACAAACAACATTCTCATTATTTTTTGTACATTACGAAATTGGACCAGTTTTATTTTATAAATAATAATAACCGCACGTATTTTAAGTTATAGTTATAAACATAGGCTATTATTTTAAACATTTCTACATAAAAACGTGACAAAGATAAAACCATTATTAATTTTAATAGAGCATTGTTTTTTAGTTTGAAGGAAGTAAGACATGTAACATGCCATTCTAATTAAAAAAACTGTAATACTGTGTAAGTACGAGTATGTACTTATATTTTTGTTTGTTAGAGGCCCCTAGGGTGGTTGGAACGACAACTGAGTTTACCAATTACCTACATACGACGAATTTACTAACTGATCGTTGTATAGAAAGTATTTTTACAACATACCTATCCAATGTTTGAAAAGCAAAACAATATTATCAAATTCTTAGTGACTGTCATTGCCGTTGTCCGCGTACGGTTTCTCGAAGAAAAAGCTTATTGCAATAAGGCTGTCCATTATAATTAAAATAAAAAATATGACATTAAGTATTAACATAATTATAAAACTTTACTTTTGAACATTTTTCTTCGTTTTGTTGTCGACTTAGTATCCAATAGCGCATTCGTATATAGATAACTATAAAAATAGATACACACGTATCTTTTCTTAGCTAGCTATTAAATCTAAATTCCCAATTCCCAAAGACCACGACCGCAATAAATGTCTGTTTCGCTTTGAAAACAGTAAATGTACTAGAATACGTAAGACCTGAACGAAGTGTTTGACCCATCTGTATTGTAACAGATTAAGATACATACAGAAGGAAAACTTAAAATTCCTTATACGCTTAATAAAAGGCGAGTTGTAGGTAAGCGTGAGTCTATCACATATAAGAAAATGAATTAAGGTTAGTCGTAATACCCAGAGATAATGTTTTAAAAACACTATGCAGAAGAATTGAGGATATTAAGTTTTGAAGTTAGTTAAAAATAGGATTAGTACTATAATATCTTCCAGTTTTTTTAATCCAAAAGTGATCCATTTTAATACAAATATTTTTTTTATTTACGTCTTTATGAGGATCATGATCATAAGTGTTATAAAAAACTGAAAAGACTAATAACAAGTCGCGTCCAATATTTTCAATTATGTTCTGAGATCAATGTATAACTTTATTTACAATAACAAAATATAAAAACAAGGGAAGAAAAACTAAACATACTACTTCTAACTTCTACAGAAAAGGGGCACTTATCTCTATCTAAAATCTTTAGAAAAGCCTAAAGATAATCTAAGTGCTCCAGCCCACTACCAGAGGGCAATGTGCCCAGCATACTGGCCGCATTACCACAATGGATGGCAATGCTGATACGTTGAGCCAGAAAAAGGCTAGCATTTTGGTCATGCGTCGCGTCAACCAAGTGCTCCGAGAGGTTTTGGAAAATAGTATGGGCTCCCGGACCCCACGGCCCCAAAGTCTCGACTCCAAAAGGTTCAAATATGTAACCTCGGCCGAGGTTAGCATATTTGCGTCTCTTGTGTTGCTCGGCAATAATAGTCGCCGCTCCAGCCCGACACCGTGTCAAAGACAGATGAGACGGCGCCAATGTGTCGACGCAAGTTGCGTCCCACACAAGGGGCCGACCGAATGTATAGATCTGTGTATTGAAATTAAAACCTATTTATATACATTTGATCTTACCATATAATGTGGATGCTTCTAGCCATAGACCTATCAAATAGTTAAAACCATTACCATTGAGGTATCAATGTAAGACTTTTTGCTATTTTATACATCTGCTTTTACCTAATCTATGCCAAACCTGTGCATCCTAAAATAGCCAAACTAGGTCAGCCTGGGTTCGCAAGAATGGCACAGAATTACACCAGATGTTGGCGATTTGCGAATCTGATATGCATCACCTTTGTTCGTGCTAAGTGCATCTTCGTCTAATGTTTTATATATTTGCTAAGAAATGTTTCGTTCACAGAATGTATGACTGATATTTCTGGTAATGTTTTTATAACGCCACTTATAAACCATAAACGTTATGTTCATGTGGTACAAGCAAAAAAAATATCTTACTTTACTTAAATTTTATCTAAATTTATCAATATCTCAAACGAGTCGAATTAAATAACTTCCATCGTTGTTGGTCAAATTAGAATCAGAAAACTGGCGAAAAAGTAGTCATTTGATCTAATCTATCTATACGAAGTTTCACCAGTTTCACCTAAATCAGTACAGAACGAACAAACATATACTCATGTAAATAATTGTTACGAATTACTCACAAATTTTATTATAAGTACATCTTTGTGATCAAGTTTTGAGTGTTGTCCGGAAGTGACTCGACAAAGGCTGATGATGATGATACATTTAAAAAAGTATTACTAAACTCTTGTGACGTAACTCTTTAGACAGTTAGATACGTGACCAATCAGGCATCCGCGGAAGTTAGTTCGAGAAGGTAATCTGTCTGCTGCCGGTACATCGGCTTTATGACCACTTTCCACACGATATGTGCTCCTGGTAGTTTGTTAGAGTAAGTTCGTATAAGACTGGTGAACTCTGGCGGAGAGAGTTTTCAGAAAATCTTTGGGTACTTACCTTATAAATAACTATTATTGAAAAGATAACAGATAAACATTTTATATGATAATTTGATGAATTATAAGTCAATGAAAGGAAAAAAAACGTACTAAGACTTACAGTAGGAACCTACAGTTTTACAAACTTGTAAGTTCAGGCGTTAGAATCTGTTAGTTATACTTTTGATTAATAAACAAACAGATGTCATACAATGACTGACCGGTAATTAAGTACGAATATTTCCCTACGTTAAACTTTCAGCGCATCGAGTTGAATAGAGTAAGCTATACCTATGTCTATTTTACTGTAATATAATCTCGTTAACAACTACATTGCATAAACTTTATAAGACATCAGCAGCCTACCAAACCAGGAAGCTGAAAGCTTACTATTCACATAAAACAAATTGTGTCAAACTTCTAATTAATTTTACAAGCTCCATATAAAACCGTTGTTGTTATCTTATCTGCTACGTAACAGAACAATGGGGTATAAATCTCGAGCACGCGAAACTACGTGTTCTTACAATAATATATTAAATTAATGTTTATTGTTAGGACTTCCTGCTCTTAAAACTTTAATCTGGATTCTGATATGCGATACCTTTGGAAATATTAAACGGGTTTAAGAGAATGCTAGTACCTACTGAATTGCGTTAAATATAGGCTCATGATTGGTTACAAGTAGCCTAGCTATAAGTAGTATTTATAATAAACAATGTTTTTGAAATATGCTATATCCAAAATTGTACAATGTGGCTAATCAAACTTAGAACCTTCGCTTAGATTTATTAAATTATATTGCGTCATAAACTTATTGCATTATTTTGAGTATTTATTTTAACTCTAAGTCATTTAAATTAAAATGAGCAAACTTATATTATGAAACAAAAAATGTCACTAATTTATATATCTGTTGTCCCATTTCGGCGCAATGGCCTGTATAGTATAAGGATGTATTGTATCATTCAAATTACTAATCACATTTTCTCCATCTTTCCAGGATCTAATCCCAACGCAAGACACAGAGACTTACCTGCAGAAGACGCAGAATGCCATCACGAACCTCCAAGCCAAGCTCCAGTCTTCTCGCACCAACAACTTCACCAGCATCCCCTCTCAACTCACCTCCAGTCTCATCAGTGAAAAGACCGCAGTCTCCCGTCTACCGGTCTCCACTCTGTCTCGCTCTAACTCACTTAACTACCGGCTGAGACGGAAAGAACACTCCGCCGATAGCAGTCCGTTACGAAGCCCAGGACATTACGTCATAACTGGGTCTTCAAAACTTCCAGAAAGTACAAAACTCCTCCTCAACAAAGCGTCAAGGTCATTAGATGCTGAAAGAAGGAGTAGGGATTCGAATATGAACAGTCCGTCATCCGATAGAGGGCACAGCAACAGTTCTGATGACAAAACTCTATCGAACAGACCACCTTACGATGTCAACGCTATATTATCACCTCACAGAAAAACGCACACGCGGCATAAATCCGACAGTCGAACCGATCCTTTCGCATCAGATCTCCACAACGCGAACACGGCAGTCTGTCTCAAGACCGTCTTGAAGAACAACGCAATAGACGCGTACACCATCGACCAATCACGTTACCAAGGCGACAAGAAACATCAGAGAGTCTTGAGCGATAGTAAAGGTTACAAGAACGTCGCTTTCGGGACTTCGATCAAACGGTCCAGTTCCTTTAACACTGTGAATAAGAACAACAATTATATCGATAGTATATTGGCTAGAAGAGCCAGCGGTCAGTCGGAAGAGTTTAGGTATTCAGATGAGTCGGAGCATGAGTATGAGAGCTACAAGAAGGGTGGTCGCGTGGAGTCGCCAGATATCAAGTCGGTGGCGCCGGCGAACTCGCCGTCGCGTCGGTGCCCCAATACGCCGGAGATGCAGAGGAAGTTTGGACCCGGTATATTGTGTTTTTTATAATACTTATTGCTTACTGGTGAACGCCCGCGTTAATTTAGGATAAAAAGTAGCCTATGACATTTCTAAGATATCCTTATACTTCTTATGTACCAAAAATCATGATGATCCGTTCAGCCGATTTTGCTTGATGAGCGTTTATAAACAGCCAATCCTCAGATAAACAGACAAACATTTTGGAAATTGTTACAACGTGTTCTGCTATCAATTCGAAGTGTGTCCAAACAATTTTTATTTTAATATCTTCAACGTTCAGACTTTCGGCCCTCTTCAGCTTTATCATATTTATAGATAAATGGTAATGTGTCTTATGTTTACAAGTGCCTGGAAACGATGATGAAACAAATCTATTTAAATGTTAGGAAGGTCTACGTTGCCGTTATATTTATTACTTACACTACAAAATATAGAAAAAAAATATTCACACACGTATTAAAATTTCAGCTGGCTAATCTAACTGCTAGTTTCCATCTTTTAACATTTTCGCGCGCATTTTCTTTGCACTCTAGTGGTTGCTAGTCTCTTTGATAAGAAGATGCGTGGTAATACCGCGGGGCACTGTTGTAAATAAAATATGCTTGAAGTTTCTTGCCAAACATATAAGCAACTCACACAAAGGCGGGCAATTAGCCAATCGTAAACCTTTTCCTTGTTTTTTTTTGTTAACCTATACTGTCCCACTCCTGGGCAAAGGTCTCCCCGAACCCCCTCCATGCGTCCCGGTCGAAGGCCTCCTCACGCCAGGCACCCCGAAACCGGTCGTGATCCTGACGCCAGCGGGTCTTGGACCTTCCTCTTATTAACTAATGTAAATCTCATGTAACTCCCAGGTCTAGTTCGTAACTCGGTGCGCGTCACCAAGCCCGCCCCGTCCCGTATGTCGGCGCCGCCGCAGGGCCGCTCGGAGCCCGCGGGCCACCAGAGCAGGCGGGGAGCGGAGCCCAGCAAGCAGGCCGTCATCAACCGGCTCACCAAGTCCAGGAGCTCTACTAGAGAGACGCAGCCCCGGCCGCTGGAGAAAGGTACCATTTCAGATTAATATATAGTCTCTGGAAATATTTAAAAACAAAGTTTCGACATTGTATTTATCTTCTTTAAATTAATTTTAAATATGTGGTAATTTTACTTATCTATCTGTTGCAAATGTATATGTGTATTTATTTGATAATGTTTGTATATATTAGTATATAGTATCTTGCATCTTGTATTTCAGATACTTTGTATAGGGTATCTCTATTTGTGTATGTTTATCATAATTATTGCCTTTTCTTTTTTTCCTGTCACGCTATTATACACCTCGTCTACCATTTTACTTGTACCCTGATCCCTGCCAGATTGGTTAACTGGAAGAGATCGCTTTGAGCGATAAGGTCGCCAATTAGGACACTAATTATAAGTTTGTATGTTTTCATTGTGTTTTTTTTTTCTCCTGTTTTTGGTGTTTGTAATAAAGTGTTTTCTATCTATCTATCTTAATCGGTGAAATGTCGTATGCGCGATTCAGAATTTGTGCTACGATTGGCTTGGATCTTTTCTAAAAGGTTTCTTCAGACAAGTTTAAGAGTTCCATCTGGGAGACGCAGGCGATGCCGCTGGAGAAGCTACCAAGCAAGTTATAGAAAAATCTAAATCTTGCTGAATGGATAGGCGACATAACACTTCGCTTGCGCGAATTTATGCTGCGATTGACTTAGAGCTCTGTAATAGGAAACTTTTTTTTTATGTAATTAAGTAGGTAATACTCCGGCGTGATATTAACACGTGTATATCTGCGACCTGCTGTAGAATGTCTAATAACAGGAACTAAAATCTTTTTGCAGGTCCAAAGTCCAAGCCCAGCCAATACCGGTCGTCCTCAGCTCTAGCCACGAAAGAGATAGAGCTAGCCAACTGGAAGAAGCGCTCTTCATACGATCCAATGAAAGCCGCACAGGAGGGCAGAAAGAAACAGCAGGCGAAACGGCAGGAGTGTAACAAGGATGACCTTAGTTCGCCGAGGTATGAATGTGTAGAGAAAGAAATAATGTTAAACTTCAAACAATAATAATGTACTTATCAGTTGCTCTGTCTCCATGATAAGACAGGGGGTGGAATAAAAGAAAAATTGATGCATAATTAATTTATTTTTAATAAATGTTTACTGACTCATGTTAAAGTATTGCGAGATTATCAGAATCACAAACACAATTCAGTTGAAAACTATAAAGGTTATAAATTGTTCAAATCAATTTATATATAAACTCTTCCTTTTCAGTAGTTGATAATAATGTGTTCATCAAACAAACTAATCTCGAAACAATCAACTAAACTCAATTATTTAATTTCAGCCACTCATCACCAGTCCACCGCTCGCAGTCGTTCCACACAACAGGCATGATGGCCGTCGCTCCCCCCTCCCCCTCCTACACCTCCTCAGAACCGGAGGAGGAGCTCCCATTGCCGTCCGACCCGATGATCACTTCAACTTGCAGCGATATACTGTACAGGAGAGGACATCAGCAACTTCATTTCAATTACCAGGTGTGTTAATTAAGTAAGCTCTAGCTTTACCCTAATGAAAGCACTATTGTCTTACCAACCTTCTTAAGTTCATTTTATTAATAATAATGATATTACACGTCAACAGTATAATAGTCTACTAAAGAAAGTATCACTCAAGTACTACGCTAGTACAATACGATTCACGATTATAAATTATACCACGCAAAATACCTCATAGATGACGACATCCAGTAACTGACTGATTGATCTCCTTTACAATCTAGGGCTCTTCGAGACCAGAGTTAAATAGTTAAACTGCATCCAATTTAGCTTAATTTAAAGTGAATTTTGGTCTAGCGTGAGCTTATCCGTTTTTAAAATAAACAAGATTAAGCGCAGATTTGTGGACTAAGCCTAATTTTTTGTTTTTGCTTACTTTCCAGACCCCAAGTCCTGTGGAGAAGAAGCGTCGTTCAATGGAAGACAAACGGAAAACATATTTAGTAGATGATATTACTCCTACAAAGGAAAACATCGCTTTCTTACCTAAACAGGTAACAGAAATATATGTATGTACCTTATAGCATAATATAAACATACATTATTTTTTATACATTAAATAATTTCCCCTCCCTGTACTTTATTTACACATATAGCTTAACCTTAGTCATGATGAAGATTTTATTATTGAAAGAGAACCTTATGGTTTTTATGTGTGGTGTTTTAATAGTATTTATTTATCTATCTATCTTATGGATACTCCAAAAATCAATTTTAATGTTACGTATATCGAAAGTATATCAATTAATACAGAAAACATTTTGAGAAAAAGTAGATAGGTATGCAAGCAGTGGAGCGCTATGTAGTTTGTTTTCGGGTGCTTTGTACCGAGTATATTCATAGATTCATTGGGCAATAGCTTTTGATGCACTAAAATCTCGTTTAACTTTGGTAATACATTAAATCTCTCTCTTGAGTCGTATGTCCTCATGACTGAGGGTCGTGACTCCCCGCAGAATTAATTATTAGGGGAGTTCTCTTGTGCAGATACATCGTGGTGGGCGCCCAGGTCTTTCCACGGAAGACACATGTCCTCGGATATTGTGGTTCTCAAACATGTCGGTTTCCTCACGATGTTTTCCTTCACCGTTGAGCGAGTGCAAATCCGCACAATACAAGTCATTGGTGTAGAACGGATTCGGACTAGGGTGCGTCTGGATGAAAAGCAGACACTGGAACCGCTGAGCCATACTCGCTTGCATACATTAAATGCTCGTTGTATTTAATCGCAGGACATAATAGACAAGCGGCGCACGTTCATCCTAGACAGCGACACGGCGTCCACCACTAATGGCTCGAGCCCGCTCGCCTCCTCCACCTACAGCCACGACAAGTCACACGCGAGCGACTCCGACTCGGGGCCCGACAGCGCGCCTGTCGTGCGGAGGACACCCGCCGCCAGGGCGCCCGCCAAGAACAGGTCAGTGTGACAACGTACGGTTGATCATCAACAACATAGTTAATGATTGTGTTGTTAGTTGATCATTATAACTGCTCTGACTGTTCGCAGTCAGCACATGCTGAGTTGAGGCCGGCTTGTGACAGGAAATTCTGTATGTGCAAAATGTGTTTGTCTTACTTTCCTCAATGTGTTCGCATGTAATTTCTTGTAAATATATATATATATATATATATATAAATAAAATAAATAAAATAAATAAAATAAATAAAATAAATAAAATAAATAAAATAAATAAAATAAATAAAATAAATTAAATAAATTAAATAAATAAAATAAATAAAATAAATAAAATAAATAAAATAAATAAAATAAATAAAATAAATAAAATAAATAAAATAAATAAAATAAATAAAATAAATAAAATAAATAAAATAAATAAAATAAATAAAATAAATAAAATAAATAAAATAAATAAAATAAATAAAATAAATAAAATAAATAAAATAAATAAAATAAATAAAATAAATAAAGTAAATAAAATAAATAAAATAAATAAAATAAATAAAATGAATAAAATGAATAAAATAAATAAAATAAACAAAATAAATAAAATAAATATAAGTTACACTTACTATTGGTCTATCTATTTGTTTTCCATTGTATATCCTATGGATAACCAAAGGTCAGTGGGGGCAGCTCTAGTCATGCGCAAGACGCTCAAAAATAAGTTTTCATATGGTAACTGATAGCTAACGCATAAACTGTTATCGCTCTCTGACAAAATTTGTGGAGAATCAAATTGTTTTAGCAAGTTCTCAAAAGCCGTAGAACTAAAGTTGTCGCTTTTGACGTACTACAGTCACCTTGTCAAAGATATGCGTTAGTTACCAGTAATCTAAATATATTAAACTCAGAGGTGACTGACTGACATAGTAATCTATCAACGCACAGCCCATACCACTGGACGGATCGGGCTGAAATTTGCATGCAGGTAGATGTTATGACGTAGACATCCGCTAAGAAAGGATTTTGAAAAAACCAGTTTTTAAGAAGTTAGATAGGAGATGTAAGTTTTACTTCTTAATTACTAAACTTCTTACTAAAAAGTGAAAATCAATTTTATGATCTTCCAGATACAGCGGAGACTACTCGATGTCCTCATCGACCACCTCGATAGCTCCCAAGAAGGAGATCCAGCCGAGATATCTAGACATATCCAAGTACAAGAACGAGTCCAGCCCCAAGAACTTCCTGCGAAGAGACCCCAGCAAGACCTACGTAGGAGTACTCAGTACCACTAACAAACCTAGCAAACAACACATAGAATTAGGTAAGGAATAGTAACAATTTGCATCTAAAACATCAACAACAAACATAGTTTTTCAACATCGGTTCCAACATTGGCATCAAATTGGCAACATCACCATCAAATTACAACATTGTTGTTAAAATAACAACACTGTCAAAAACGGCTTTACTCAATCATGCGAAACTTCCATACTTTCAAATGTATTTTCTATTAGGTAAGTTAAGTATATAATACAGTCTAGATACCTAGACATATCCAAGTACAAGACTGAGTTAGCCCCAAGAACTTCCTGCGCAGGGACCCCAGCAAGACCTACGTAGGAGTACTCAGTACCACCAACAAACCTAGCAAACAACACATAGAATTAGGTAAGGAATAGTAACAATTTGCATCTAAAAACATCAACAACAAACATAGTTTTTCAACATCGGTTCCAACAACAAACAAACCTAGCAAACAACACATAGAATTAGGTAAGGAATAGTAACAATTTGCATCTAAAAACATCAAAAACAAACATAGTTTTTCAACATCGGTTCCAACAACAAACAAACCTAGCAAACAACACATAGAATTAGGTAAGGAATATTATCAGAAATCAGAATATTTATTGACCTTCAAATTTAAATTAGTTAATTAAATTTATCGTTTTATCAACTGTCACTACAACGTATAACATTTTTCCTAACCAGTAACAGTGTTACCGGTTGCCACTACATACAAATCCGTTTCATAAAAGACACATTTTGAAAAGGGCGGCTAAAATCATCATTTAATAGTTAATGATGTTGGCCGCTATTTACAAAACCCTTAAACATTCTACAAAATGATTCCCAACCGGTAACAGTGTGACCGGAGGGGTGTGACAGGCTAGGAAGCAACCAAAATATCACTGGGCTGGAACAGTGTAATTGTGACAAAGTTTGTGCCGAGATCTCTTCCGATTGTTTAGATTCTGTTTGTTTTTTTTTTTGCTTTTAATGGTTTTTGGGAATGCCAATTTTATAATTGAATCAAATTATACCTTACCTTATTCCTTTTCTAAAAATCTGTTTATTTTCTAGAGCAAAAGAAGCAAGAATTAGAGAAGTGGAAGCGCAGAGCATCGTACGACCCGCGCAAGGCGGCGGCGCAGGGAAAGAACACCAAACAGACTCCCAAGACCGCCAGGTACATTATATACTCTCTCTCTTGAGTCGTATTCCTCATGACTGAGGGTCGTGACTCCCCCGCAGAATTAATCCGCTAGGGGAGTTTTCTTGGGCAGATACATCGTGGTGGGCGCCCAGGTCCTTCCACGGAAGACACATGTCCTCGGATATTATGGTCCTCAGACATGTCGGTTTCCTCACGATGTTTTCCTTCACCGTTAAGCGAGTGCAAATCCACACATAACTTGAAAATACAAGTCATTGGTGTAGGACCGGATTCGAACCCGGGTGCGTCTGAATGAAAAGCACACACTGGAACCGCTACGCCACACTCGCTTATTACATACATTATATACTACCTTATTTATATACATATACTTAGTAATATACATACAGACTACACTGTTTCTTGTGGGGGTGTAGTCTGGGGCTGCTATCCGGTCTAAATGACCTTTGTATAATGAATGTTACAGTCGACTAAATCACGGGGTAAAAATAAAAGTTATAATTTGACCAGTTTTTATAATCCAGACGCATTAGCAGGCATTTGTATGTATGTTTTGTAAATAAGCGAGTGTGGCGTAGCGGTTCCAGTGTGTGCTTTTCATTCAGACGCACCCGGGTTCGAATCCTGCCCTACACCAATGACTTGTATTTTCAAGTTATGTGTGGATTTGCACTCGCTTAACGGTGAAGGAAAACATCGTGAGGAAACCGACATGTTTGAGGACTACAATATCCGAGGACATGTGTCTTCCGTGGAAGGACCTGGGCGCCCACCACGATGTATCTGCCCAAGAAAACTCCCCTAGCGGAGTAATTCTGCGGGGGAGTCACGACCCTCAGTCATGAGGAATACGACTCAAGAGAGTATGTATGTTTATATATCCAGAAAAATGCCTTATCATCATGAAATTCGGTAAGCGTGGTATCGTTTATGATGTAAACTGGTCAATTCGGAAAATGACTACATAGGTAACTGACCCATCACATTTTTGAATTAGAGGTTATAATATAATAATTTGTTTATTTGACCAAAAACTTACGTGTACGTACATTACATACCTATTACAAAAACAAATGAAATCTTATGCACTAGTACAGTACGTCAGAAGTGTACTGAGCTCTGAGCTAAGTATCCAGTGGATCTTGTGTTTCAGAGCTGCAGTATCCCGGTTGATTACTTACTTTTAATTTTATAATTAAATAAAGCCAGCATGGTTATTAAATTGTGTATTCTCTATCAAAGAATATCAACGCTCTTAGAACATGAAATGACATGTTAAAATGTAGACTTGGTGTCATTAAAAAACCTACCAATGACTGGGAGGTGGTTTATATAATTTTGTAAACATAAAATATTAATTTGCTGTACCTATGTAGCTAGACATACTAACTTACATATTACTTCTGTAAATTTTCTGTTCCTCCTTTTGTTTAACATAACATGAAGTATCTGTTGTTATTAATTTTATAATAAGTTTTTCATATATTTCTTGTAAATTCTAGAGCGTGACCCAAAATGCATGATTTCGAAGTGACATGGGGACATCTAAGTGAGGTTAGTCAAGTGTCAAATGTGACATTTCAATTTGACACATTGGAAAATGGTGGCAAAATGCAAAACAATTTTGGTGTGTTTTGAAGCTTTTTCACGCTATTTTTATGCAATATTTAAGTCTTGATTTTTCATAATATTTTTCTAAATTTTGTATGGCAAATCATACGTCTTTTCCCAAAGCTTTTCACCCCCGCTTGTCACAAAATAAAATTATACAGATTTAGATGACATTTATAAATCTATTAGGTGTGTAAATAAAAGTTAGTGTTTTAAATGAAATATTATTTTATATGTGTTGTTTGTATATTTCTATAAAGTTATTTTTAAATTTTAATGCATACACCAGTTTTTTACACTTTATATGTTTCCTATTATCTATTACTGGTAGCTGGTTTAAAATATATTTTTACATGTAAATTTATAATATAAATTAATATCGTATTGGTGTTTTTTCCTAATTAATATATTACATCACTCACAAGGCCTTATAGTTTCATTCGCTATTTTATTGTATGCTGATAAAATTAAAAAAAAAACATTGTAAGATTTGATATTTGAAGTAGAAAATATATGACATTCATTAATGAGTTTTAACCATTCTGATATGGGATACTTTTACTAAAATACTAACACACTTAATAAAAAAATACACGAACTTAAATTCAATTTTATCAGTACAACTTATTTCATCCATACTAATAAATACTAATTGGCTTATCCTAACTTAATCCGTAAGATGTCACTACTTACAAATAAGTTGTAGAATACATTCATGTTTATTTTGTACGGTATAGTGTGAACACGAAACACAAATAACCTCACACAACACTAGTATTATATGCCACAAGCGTTTTCTTAGTGTGGGGCTAGATGGCGCTGTGTGATATATTAGTATAGGCACGTACGGGGCTAGATGGCGCTTTGTATCCTGTCATCCAGTTAGCTTAGTTGGTAGTGGCTCTGCCTTCTAATCTAGGGGTTGCGGGTTCGATTCCCGCATGACATTAGTATTTATGAACTTTAAATGTATAATTACTTGTGTTGGGTTTGGTCGTTTGTATGTATAATAAGTATGTATTTACAAAAGAAAAGTATATAAGTATTATATCCGTTATCTAGATCCCACGACACAAGCGTTTGCTTAGTGTGGGGCTAGATGGCGCTGTGTGTAATGTCCCGGAATATATATTTTTCTTAGTATAGGTCTAGATGGCGCCTGTGTGATATGTCAAAAATATTTATTTAAATGTATGTATGTTGACAGTAGCGTGCTCCGGTCGCAGTCGTTCCACGGCCCCGTGCTGGCCTCGAACCTGCGCTACCAGCCGCCCGACGCAAGGATTAATGAGAGTTACGACGCGTCAAGCGATAACGACTTCTGAATGGGTAGGAATAAGGTCCTGTTTTGTATAAAGTTTGGTGGAAGATGAATGTCAAATATTTAAATGTGACATTTTGATATAATGACGCGTCAAGCTATAACGACTTTTAAGTAAGTAAAAATATTAAAATAAGGCCCAGTTTTTTTATGAAGTATTGTGATGGTTGAAATGAATGTCAAATTTTTGATATTATTATGACATTTTGGTAACGCGAGAGTTCTGACGCCCTGAAGCCTCAAGCGATAACACTTCTGAGTACAGAAAAGTTTTGTATGATGTTTGGTACAAAATGAATGTCAAAATTTTGGAAATGAACTTGGTTTATTATGATGGAAGTTTTTGTTTTGTGTTTGTATTTGTTTCAACTGACATTTCAAAAACAAATTTCATCAAAATGTCATATCTAATATTCTATATCTAAAAATTCACTCATAGCAATGTCAAGTTTTGATAAAGTTTGACATTTTACTATCAATTTCACATCTGCGCTGAAAGGTCTTATGCAGATAGTAAGGACAATGAGACAGTTCTCTTAAGTAGTTGTAATAGAGTCGAGAATGGCGCGGCAATATTGTGATAATGTGTGTGAATATGGAACTGTGTGTTAGTTCATTCTATGACACTATTAAATTTGTTTTATGGCTAATAAATTAATCCGACTGGTTTAAAATTCACAATATTGATATGAAATTCTCTCTTTCTTTAGTATTTTATATTTTGTGAATGAAAATGATACGATGATTTGAATAGTCCTGTTTATTACAGAAAATAGAGGATGAAATCATTCGGAGTAATTTATTAGTAATAACAACGAGGATAAAAATAAATTAGCTAAGTAGGTATGTAAAATAACATGGCGCTACGATTTTTCAAAATGAAATAACATTAATTTTATAATATGTTATACCTACTGGAAATTGTTTAAAAAAAAGGATGAATGTAAATAGATTTTTGGAACACAAGATTAATTTATTGAAAGAAATGTTTTGCTTTTGTTTTTTGTGCTGTTTTTTTTTGTCAATATGTTTTCACTCGCACAATACTTTTTCACTTTTACACGCAATTTTTTGTACAACTAATATATGATCTTAGATTTTTGTTGGTATTTTTTACCACAATTCAGTAAATATAATAAAACTGTAAGTAGGTGTATCAAATAAATAAAATTTGTTTTCAAAGTGTATTGAAAAATGTAATGAAAAATGAAAAAAATGTGATTTAAATGTAAAATTTCCCTTTAGAATTGTTAGAAATTGGCAATACGAATAAATAATTAATTAATATAAAAGTTTTCTGCTAAATTGTCTGACAAACTTTGTCAGAATGTTATTGTGTCACATAAATTTTGGTTTGTCTCAGGAAATTTTAAATCCTGGTGTCCAATATTTATTGTTTTGACATTTTAAATAGTTCGAAGAGTTTGTCATCTAATTTAGTTGTATTAACTCTGTATGATATAACTAAGATCAAATATGAATGTATTGTCGCCATTTTAAATAACTTGATAAATGAAAATCAATTATTTTTGAAAAAACAATAAGATAAAATGTTGACGTCTTTTAAAAAAAAAACAACTCGAAAAGGCAGTTTGACGTCGAATTTATTCAAGTTATTTAAATGGCGGCGAAAAAAAACTTAATTTTGTGTACATGTATGTTCGAATACAAATATTTATCGTTTTGTTATAAGATAGGATTCTAAGAATAATATAATATGTAATTATAATTTCTGTCCAATATCAAATAGTTTAAACTAATGAAATGTTTACCCGACTGCATTAAAAAGGGTTATAATTTATGTAGTATTGATTTATTTTACGTCATTGCTCATTACAACATCGATTTTTTTTATTTTATTTAAAGCTAAGCTTTGTATTTTTGTCATGTACTAGTTAATTTTTTGTTTTTAAGTGCAATATGTTTACGTTATAAATCACAGCTTTAGTCATTAAAAAAAATTGAAATGTATAAAAAAATCGGATTACTCATAAGATGACGTTTTAGATAATTTGCTGAAAATTGAAATATTGTGTTTCAGTATAAATTGTTTCTGTTAAATAATACTCATAATAATTGTTAATTTTACATTTGTTTTTCAAAGTGGAAGTTCAAATTCAATTAATTGTATTGTATCGGTTAGCGAGTTTAATTTAATAAGTAAAAAGCTTTAAGTGTAAAATATTATTGGAAATATATGAATTCAATTATAGTTTTATGTTTAATTTATTTAGTTATTGAAATTCTTTATACAGGGTTACTGATAACTAACGCATTACCTTTTAAAGATTAGTACCTACTTCAAAATAAACAACTTTTGTTTCACGACTATTGGAAATTCGCAAAAAAACATTTAAATTGTAGGTAGAAATACTACCTTTCGTACGTGTTTTTGACATACTACTAAAGCGGTCCAAGGCAATGTGTTAATTACCAGTTCCCCTGTATAGTTAGGTTGTTGTGTAAATTAGAATCAAATTTATTCTTAGGTACAACTTTTTTTTTTACTTTATCTATAGAGAGAAAAAATAGGAAATGCAATTCGTTTCTTCTACATAATCTTATTTCTTACTATTCTATTTTTAATCTTATTTTATTTTTAAAGTAAAGACCACCATTCAATGTTAATATTTGTTATATAATCAAATTATTCTTTTTTGGGAAGCCTATCCATGGGTCGATCCATATAAAGCTACATTAAGTAGATATGTATCATCCAGGGGTTAGTAATTACAACAAACTTAATACCTTTTTTTTTGACCCAGGAAAACCTATCACAGGTACCACCCAACCCCGGGTAGGGCGGATGGTTATGTGGGAGTCTCCGCCCCACTCCAAAGGTCGGCATACCCACTAAAAACCTAGGGTGTTCCACCTCCGACAAACTCTTAACAAAGAGTTAAGAAATTAGATTAATCAATCAATTCTTTATTAACAAAAACATACATATGACACAAGAAATAAGAAAGTCTCTGGCTCCATATATTTTTGAATGTCACGAAGATAATATATGTAGATGGTTAAATGAGTAAGAAAATGCACAATACATCGTTCCAACTCGTAAAACGTATGGAGACTCATCAAAATAAAATATAATGTGCGAACAGAGTGTATTGTCCCATTTTTAGGCTAACAGCTTGCTCTATCAACAATAGAGTGGACTGGATGTTAGATATTATTTTGCTGTGGGCAGACGTTTGTTTCCCCATCGTGTGCGAGGCAAACTGTTCTTCAAATTATACCTCTAATATTAACCTGAAGAAACTGCACATATTAAACCAATTAAATAATCTAAGGAGTTTTGAGACTGGCAGCAGGTGGCTGACGCCCGACGAAAAAAATATTCGCTTGATTTCGAAGACCAAGTAATAAATCATATTAAAGGAGTAGGTAAAAACTAATAATAAGGTAACTTTGAAGAAAACTACGTTGTTTCAATTACAATAATTTATTTGTCATAATTTACAGTAGTTGCAACAATATGGCAGTGACCGGTATTATTATATTAATATATTTGCTGAAAGTATACATTTATAAAAATTGATCAATATTATCCATAATTTGTTCGGAATGATTTGAGGTGAGTGATTACTTTTGTCTCTTTCTCTTGTTTTCTAAACTATCTATGTGAGAAAAAGACAAAACATTAATTAACATGCAATCTTTGATTCAAGTTTATGGGTTCCTAAAATTTTATGTATTCCTCATTTAGGTACCCCGCTGCGTAGCTACGGGTCAGCACGATTTTTAGATGTAGGTAGTCACCGTAAGTAATAAGAACCACGGGTAACCACATATTTTTTCAATAAACTTTTTTTTTTATGGCTTTTGCGTAGATATAACTTCGCAATTCTGCCAATGTCAAGTGGGAAGATAGGCCATCAAACTGAGAAATTTTAATTGAAATATCGACATGTACGGTGGTTTTAAATTGCACAGTTGAGTGTTTTTTTCCCTCAATAAACGTTATATTAGCATTGGAACAAATTATGAATAGTAGTGACACTAATTATGATGCACCAATCTAACTAATTTGACGTTTGACGTGCTCAAAATTTTCTGAAAATTCTAGCATTGGGTGGCTATAAATTAATATCAAATAAGTTAATTTCAAGATTAAAAGAACCGCCCCGCGGAAATAAAATATCTAAAACCTTACATTTTACATAATCAACTATCATAGACATCGTTATAAAAATTATAAAACACCAAAAAGGAAGGTTTACTGAGATCACTAAAATTTACAATTTATTTATATAAATGCTATATTTATTTACAAAAAAAATAACTTCTACTTTACTACTTTTATAGGTACAGGGTTTCTAGTAACAGGAAATGGATGTATTATTTTTTAATAAAAAAAAATTAAAGTTAATTTCACTTGTGAAAGTTACCAAAAATCCTGTTCCATAACTTTATAAGGAAAATCTATAAATGCAAAATAATACATGGGGGTATATAAGGAACAGTTCTATTAAATAAATTACATGCTATTTTCACATTATTATGCTTACAAAATGCATTATTATTATTTATACAAACGTAGTCTTATTATTTTAATTATTTACTGTATGATACATTGCTACGTCAATATTTGTATGCCTATAATATACACGTTTATATTTCTACAATTAGTGACAAAATTACTAAATTAATGACACTGTTAATTAATATTTCATATTGTTTTACTAAAACAAGTGGTTTGCAAAAAGTGTGATGACACAAACTATTTTTATAAATATATATTACTATAATTGTTTTAAAATAGAGTGAATTAAATTATGTTAGAATTGTGAAGAGAGCTTAGTATAGAGAAAATGCAATCATTTTTTTACTGTACCCGTTACTATTATTTTTTTAATGTCCCGTAATTTTAATTTATATTTGCAATAATTATGATAGTCAGGCATTTGACCAGCAGGTCACTTGACGACACCACCACAAACTACAATGTGGTTGATGGTACAGCGCATTGCATTTACTGGAATGGAACTAAAATACTACAGAATAGGCAAAAAACCCAGTCCATTGAATGTCATATCTATAAATGGCACCGAAAATGTTTCCATTGTTTTTGCAAATTTGACGCAACACTAAATCCCCAAGAAGCAAAGCGAAATTTGGTTTCTTTAAGGATATCTTGACCTATTCCGGCTACTCAAACTTCTTAACTTTTTGCTTTGCTCCCTCGAAATGTCAATAATAAATTAATAATATTTTAGAAAATTTATTGAGCTAAACAGAGTGTTTAAAGGAATGTAGAATTCAGGGTTACTAATAACAAATATATTTGCTAAATTATCTATTTGAAGAATTATATTATTTATCAGTAACCCTGTATACTTATAAAAAGACAAGATATAATAATTAGATAATTTTGAGCGTTAAGTAAAACTATATAAATTTAATCCAAAAAATCTACAATAATTCACTAAACTTTGGCACCTCGGTAAATAAAGAGCAATTTTTATTAAAACGTCATAATAAATTACCTAAGATAAATAAGTGTAAAAAATCTGGGAAGTTTTGGAAGACAAATAAAGTCGAAAAACATATCTAAAATCGTATAAAAACAGACTTTTACATGTTAGTACTTACGTATCCTAGCTTAGATTGATTACTTTGACAGCACACTTTAGACACGTTTGACATCTGTATATGTGACAGCTGTCAAAATTATCAAGGTAATATTTACTTTGTCTATTACATTACAGCATAATAGTTTTGATTGCTTCATACATTATATTAATTTAAGTATTTCCGCGAATTTTCCTTAAATTCGACGAATTAATTGATTATTTATTGGGATATGAGAGTTGTCAAAATTATCATACAATAACTGACAAAGCACGGGCAAGTAACACGTTGCATCCAATATCCTACCTCGACCCTTGCCTTATAGAAGAGTCATCATCGGCAAAACTGGTTCGATTCCTTCTCTCACACCTTTTCTGATGTTGTCTTATAAACGCACTAAGTCTGTTTAGTAAAAACTGTTTATCGTGTCCTTCCAACACTAGCTGGTTCTTTAAAACTGTCACCATGTGTCTATTAGCAGCTGTCACTGCCCAATAGTAATATAGGAATAGAAGTAATATTGCAAACGCCGGGATCGCAAATGTTGAAGTACCCACAAAGAATATTAAATTCTTTATGACGAATGGAAAACCGTCGAAAGTTTGGACAACATATTCCCAAACTGTGTTCAGACCTCGATAAGGACCGCAGTTTACTGAAGGTAGTATTTCTGCCACGGAAAATGCTACCGGTAGAATTGACACTACGAAACCTAGGAGCAAAACTGTCATGAAAAGTGACTTGGATTTCGAAGCTTTATAAACTACAGGGGAAGGCGTAGAGTTGACTAGACACGCAAACTTTTTAATGTAAAATATTAGAAAATAAAACACAGTCCCAAATATAGGCAGAAATGGACAGAAAAATGCACCCATCCATATAATAGTTTGCGTGTAAACTATATCTAAAACATGTTTGGGTAAATAGAAGTCCTGTACACCAATAATCTTGAAACAACGGCTATTCGTATGTCTCGCTATAAAAGAACGCGGCAAATTGATGAAAAACGTCGTGAAAAACTGTATAGCAAAATCTGTTAGAATTAACTTGTAAAATTGCTGACCGACGTAGGTTTCCCAACAATCTAATTTAATATCGATAGTGTGATCTTTTAAACAACTACCCCCGTTTTTAGTGACGTTTATATATATTTGACTCAGTAACACGCCCAAAGAAGAAAGTCTCAGTAAAACTGTTCGAAGTAACGTTACGAATATTATTCTAGGCGGTGTGTAGTTTTCGAATTTGATCAAATAACTAAATATTTCCG
Organism: Macaria liturata; assembly: GCA_964023185.1. Taxonomy (NCBI): domain Eukaryota; kingdom Metazoa; phylum Arthropoda; class Insecta; order Lepidoptera; family Geometridae; genus Macaria; species Macaria liturata. The sequence continues at coordinate 13,502,434 of OZ026807.1, read as the reverse complement.
GCACTATAATGTTTAAAACCACTATAGTGATGAATGGTAGGAATTCCAACAGAGTATTACTTAGTTGTGAAAAGGACATGTTTTCACTGAAATGTGTTGCTGTTTCTCGGTAGAAATTTAATGTTAGCATTTCGGCTCCAACTGTTCCATTGAAACTATCTGCCAGAATTTCTTCATTCAACTTGGTTGTGGAATAATTTAACACAAAGTAAATTAACAGTCCCGCCGCAATGAGCATACACAAAACTATTAAATTTACTAAAATTCTTCTCAAATGTAACAAAATCTGACTTTCTCTGGTTCTCAGTTGCTTTTCTTCCTTGAACCTCTCTTCTTCCAGGCAACCCTTGATCTCATTATAGAGAGCTTTGTGCTTTATTTTGGCGGACTTATCGTTGTGGATACAAAAGTCCCAGCCTCCGAAGACTAGATTACAATACATATAAAATTGTCCTTCACTTTCGATCAATTTTTCTTTGAACCCTTTCGCTGCTGTTTTCACGATCGCTATCAAAGAAATGAGTGTCCAAGTTATAGGTACTAGTATATATGCCATCGGCATATTATAGTATAACTCGCTATCGAACACATTCCTCAAATTATACGTGTATATTTGATTCGTATACACTCCGTAGAACAGTATCGTCCTCTCAATTATACCGGTCCCTTGAATGATGTCAAGGAAAATGTTAGTTTCTGTCATATTTTTGGCGAAATAATTTTCGGAACAGCACTCGGTAGAGTTGTCTACTTCACATGGCAACACTTTCTCCTCGAGCAGCGTTTTTGGGACAATTAGAAATAGAATGATAAGTATTGATATGGAGAGGTTTAGGAACAGAAGCCAGCGGAGGAAGAGGAAGAAGCTTACGACGCCGGTGCCGAATTTCCCCTCGATTTCTCTCATGGGTGACTGCCACAGTTCCAACTTCCCAACTATTTCTGCCAACCGGATCCGGAAGCGATGCCACACTTTGCGTTGTCGCCATTGGAGCTGTTCTAAACCTTGCAGGCGGAGTTTCGTTGCATTCTGGAAACAATAAAGTTTATCTTTGTCAACTGGTAATGGAATAGAATCAGTTTTATTATTTTACTAATCCCTGAGTCAAGTCAATAGTATTATATTAAAAGAAACAGAATGTCGACCCACACCAGTTATATACGCAAGCGTAATTTTTAGACATACGTTGGCATTGACAGAAATTATAAGAGTAAATACCATTGTTTATCAAAGTTACTTATTCTATTTTAAGTAATGGCTTATGTAAAATCTACTATATAAAAATAAGTCGGGTTTTCCTTCCTGACGCTATAACTCCAGAACTCACGAACCGATTTCCACGGTTTTGTATTCGTTGGGAAGGTCTCGGGCTCCGTGAGGTTTATAGCAAAGAAATTTCAGGAAAAATTTCAACAGAAAAGCGGGAAAACAGGGAAAATAATTTTTTACATACAGCGCCACCTGTGATTATATAGCATGTACTACAAACTGGCGAAACGGAGTTCGCGGGGTTTGCTAGTATTCTAATAATTATGTTGATTTTCATTTTAGGAAAAAAAATGTCTTTGAATCAAATTCAAACATTTGGTCAACTTTAATCCCAGTTAGTATCAAAAGCTAGTTAGTGTAATTACCTGCAGTCTATCCTTGAGGTCTCGTTTCTGGTTCATGGGTACCGGCATGGCTTTAATCTGCATGATCTCCTCCCACGTGCGCTCCTCGTTAGACAGGTTCTCTGGAAGGAGGGAAATATAGGTATAAATACATATTAAGTGATTATTTTATAATAACATTGCACAAGAAAACTCCCCTAACGAATTAAGTCTGCGGGGGAGTCACGACCTTCAGTCATGAGGAAATACGACTCAAGAGAGAGTGTACAGTTCGCGCAAAACTTTATGAGCCCTCTGAAGTTAGGCCCGAGTACGTAACCGCGCATGGTACAGTTGAGCGCACAATCATTATTGTAAGATTTAAAAAAAAACACAGTACATTTATGCCTATCAAAAAGTATTTAGATTTAGTAATAATGATTTAGTATAGGTAAGTATTTTAAACTTGAGGCGGGGCCTTTGAAATTTATATCCTGTCTTAGTTTATTTAAAAGTAATTTTACTGTTGGCAATTCTTTCTCAGTTTTATGAAAGTTGTGTACGCACCTTTTTATAACACTGAGGTCAAAGCTATCGATCCCGGTGATTTTCCTTTGCCCTGATCTTTTCTTGCCTGGCGTACGAAAAACTGGTGCCATACTGACACTTGGCATGTTTGGGTCTCTTGCAGCCGCTAAAATTCTCTTTATTGTACCTACTTAAAGAGACAAATGTAGCTGCCGCAGTTCGCTTTTGCACCATTTTCAGGTCATACTGTAGACCACAGTAATAGAACAAACAAATAACAAATACAATATAACGGTGACAAAACTTAACAACAACAGAAACAAATAAAAATAACGAAAACAAATAACAGTAACAAAAATTTACAATAGAAAATGAATTGTTGCACTCGACTGTACTTTCGTCTACAACGCGCGCAAGTGTTGTGTACGAACGTAGCACTCACACTAAGGCACGGCGCAACGGGACGCGAGCGGTGATACGGCGCGGGGCGCGGGGGCCGGTGCCCTCCCCGACGCCCTGTCCCGTCCCTCGGATACCTATAATATGCGTACTGCGCAGCCACTAGCGTGCGTGTTCCGAGAGCTCATAAAGTTTTGCGCGAACTGTAAAATAAAGTATAAACCTTATGTGAAGTAAGTTTGTATAAGAGTGGAAAACTCTAGTGTCGAGCTTTCTAACTAACTAAACTTACTAAGGGCCTCTGCCCAAACAACCGAGAGTGAGTTTAACAGATAGTAAAAATACATAGTAGGTACATAATATGAATACGATAAACAATTTTGATCTTAACCGTTTATCCTACTATTTTTTTAAAGAAAGTAAGAAAAAAAACTTTCAGAGGACTTGACAACCTTCTTTTTCGAAGTCGGTTATAAATAAAAATAGAGGTACTAAATCTAGTACATACTCATTTAAGACAATACCTGGACATTTTATAAACACAAATGCTGTATCCACGCTGCAATTGCGTTTTTTACGCATCACAAAAATAAAAAATTAACAATCAAAAACACCAGTTACACTCACTAACTTCAAATTATGACTACTTTAATATTGCTGTAGTTTAGGTGTATTGAACTAGTTAATTTTGCTAATTACTACTAATAAATGATTAGATGATTGTTTTCTAAGAAAACTGGGTCATGATTGAACATTAACTGATTTCGTGAACAAAATAGTATAAAGACTCCTAACCGTAAACAAATACTCTTATTTTCTACTAGTAGGTGAAACTTGCATCCCCTATTTCACGCCTTTAAAAGTAGCATATCCAAAATTTCTTTCTGAAACTATGCCTACGTCATAACATCTATCTGCATGCCAAATTTCAGCCCAATCCGTCCAGTGGTTTGGGCTGTGCGTTGATAGATCACTATATCAGTCAGTCACCTTTCTAGAGAAGTATTATATTATAGGGTCTAGAGGTAGAGGTATTAGATAACCTGAGCTGACTATAACAAATCGAACCCCAATAACAAGGCTATGGCTTTACAGAAGAATAGGTACTACGCTTACCAGCGGAGTACTACATTTGCCTGTAGAGAACTATGCTTACCAAAGGAGTACCAGCTTGTCAAGAGGAGTAATGCGCTTACTAGATGATTACTACACTTACCATAGGAGTACTAGCTTGCCAGAAGATTGGTATAGTTACCAGAGGAGTACTAGCTTACCAGAAGATTATTACGCTTACCAGGTAGATAGTATAGCTTACCTGAGAGGTCAGGCAGCATGTACAGATGTATGTCCCTGCTCTGCGTGGTGCGCGCGAATGTAGACTGACAACGCTCATTTTGGGATCGCACTTTACTGTGCTAATTGATCTATAGTTTACCTGCGACATATTATTACAGAGGAGAACTAGTTAGACTATAACTTACCGAGGAGTATCTATTTCTACAGTAAAGTTATAGCTTACGAGAGGAATACTACGCTTATAAAATAAATAAAATAAAAAAGCCTTTATTCATCTACACATTTGATATTTCATTAAATTAATTGCACACTTTATTATTACATTATTATCACCACATTAATTCATTTCACTATTTCTTATTTTCTTGTTTTATAACCTGTCAATTAATTATTATAATTATTATGAATGTCAAAAATTAAGTCATAATTATTTTGGTATATACTTATGTTATTATGTCGTAGTGATGTCCATTTAAATGTTAGCTTTGTGTCATTGTATATTTTCTTTTTCGTGTGTAGTTGTCGCCTCATTGGCGTAGGCCTCCTCCAGTTTAGTCCACAATTTTCTCTCTTGGGCCAATCTTGTCCACGTAATTACGAATACTACGCTTACCAGAGGAGAAATAGGTAACTACGCTTACTACTGAGATAGTAAGGCTCATCAGGAAGGTAGTACAGCTTACTAGCGAGGTACTACTACTAATAGCTTACCAGGTAAGATAGTATAGCTTACCGGAGAGGTCAGGCAGCATGGAGAGGTGTATGTCCCTGCTCTGCGTGGTGCGCGCGAATGTAGATTGACGACGCTCATTTTGTGACCGCGCGCGTTTCACTGTGGTCGCTGAAAAAAAACATGGCAATGGAAATGGTAAGTAAGTAGAAAAATCTGTGTCTTTGGTGGAAGACAGTGATATAAACGCTGTATTTGTTAGTGCTAGTCTCTTTGAATTATTTTCTAGCGCCAATTTCCAATAGTTTTAATACTCGGGAGTTGAAGCGTCTGCTTTATCTTTTTGACGCCCCCGGTTCGAATCTAGCTTTGCTGCACAAATGACTTGTTTTTTAAGTTATGTGTAGATTTGCACTCGCTTAACGGTGAGCGAAAACATAGTAGCTTAGCAAGTTTCAATATGTTTGGAACCACAAATTCTTATGTGTCTTTCGCGGAAGGATCGGGGCGCCCACTACGATCTATTTGCCCAAGAGCACTTCTTAAATTAATCAATTCTGCAGAGAAGTCACGATTCTACAACCTCAGAAAATACGACTCAAAAAGAAGGCAATATAAAGAAAGTATTTTTTATATAATTGAATATTTTTACTCACTGTTCCTAGCCTGCTTGGAAGGCAGCAGCGTGGCCAACTTGGCTGCATCGGTCTGCTGCAGGTGCTCGAACAACTCCTGCTCCCCGCCCGGGTACAACTCCTGGGAAAAACAACACCATTAGTTAGTATTTAGTTGTAATAACCGGCCAGCACTTACGTCAGTAATTATGTCGATAATTAGCTCGACAAGTTTCGGAAAACCGAGGTTTCCATCATCATCATCATCACCATGCCATACGGGAACTATAATACAGTGACCATCAGTTAGTACTTTTTTTCACTTTTCAGACAGGCATTAAGACCTAGGTCACCTGAAGCGATACCCAAACACACAAGCAAACTCTGTGGTCCGAGGTGGAAAATGCCCGTACTGGAATTGCTTTTAATGTGTTGTTTTTATTGTTTTTTTATTTAAGATATGTTACCTTGAATGATATACAAAACTTTCAATAAGTTATATTAACTTTTCCATACCCAGATCCCTAAGTAAGCAAATAAGCCGATAATCCATAAAAGGCTGGGGACTGCTTTGCATCAGATGGGTGGTAGTTCTCCTCAATAAAGTAATATGAAGTAAGTAAAGTAATATAAAGTAAGTAATGTTAAGCGCCCGTAGCTCAGCTAGCGGAGGCAATCGCATGCGATTACCAAAGTTAAGCAAAGGTCGACGCGGTCAGTACGCGGATGGGTGAACGAAAAGTGGCATTCCATTTTGGGCGCTTCCGTGGGTCGGATGACACGTTAAATTGTAGGTCCCGGCTGTTAGTCTAGTACGGCAGTCGTTTAGCCATGTCAGGCCCTTAGGGCGGTTTGAAAACTCTCGACACCAGAGTTGGCCACTCTCATTCGATAAGAAGAAGAAGAATGTAAAGTAAGTAATGTACCTGGTAGAACTCTGCGCCGGCCTCCTCCCATCCCTCGTGGCGCTTGCGCGCCTTGTGCTTGGACGAGTTGCCGCCCGACATGCTGACGCTCACTGCATCTCTGGAACAACAAAACAACTATTAAAACGAGCGCTTCGTTGACGCGACGCGTGACCAAAATGCTGGCCTTTTCCGGGCTCAACGTATCAGCATTGCCATCCAGCGTGGTAATGCGGCCAGTATGCTGGGTACGCTGCCCCATCTTTAGGCTTATCTAAAGATTTTCTAAGTGCGCTCCCCTTTTTTATGTAGTAGTATGTATAGGTTTTCATCCCTTGTTTTTTTGTATTATTATTGTAAATAAATATTATGATTTTACTTTTAAAACCTTACCCTACATCATCATCATCATCAGCCCGCTATCGCCCACTGCTGAGCATAGGCCTCTCTTCTTGTACACCACTCGTCCCGGTCCTGCGCAGACTGAATCCAGGTGCTCCCTGCGGTTGTTCTAATGTCGTCAACCCCCCGCATTGGTGGGCGACCACAGACATACCCTACATATAATACTTCTTCATTTATCCTTAACATCAAGAACCACAATCTTTGTAATATTATGATTATTATTTATTGCCTAGTAAGAAACCAACACTGAGTTATCATCATCTGAAGCCCTTGTTGAAACACAGCTGGTTATAGGCCTCCTTCCCTATGTGCAACACTTCAGCTTTATTATATGTACATATAAATATGAAATAACTATTTCCATTTTATACAATGCTAGTACCCGAGTACTAAACCACTGAAAGTAATCTTTACTGATTATTAATAGGGCCCAAGAATCTAATAACGTGAATATTTATTGATATGTGATAAATGTAGCAAACATGACTATGATTCATTTTGTTTCTATAATAAGTATATTAATTAGATAGTTCTTTATCACTGGTTTCTGATAATGATAAACAGTTTTTACATATACATACTTGTATAGTTATTTAAGTATTTATTTTCCTGTTTCAGCTTTAGGGCATTTGCACTACAAATCATAAACATGATTTGCATTCTTTTAATAATATTTTTGCTAAATGTGTTGTAAAAGTTACAGTGCAGGCGGCTATATTACTAGGCCTGTGCCTTTGCACATATTATCATCCATAATATATCACAAAATGTGTTGATAAGCACATAACATAACAACACCTGGACCAATTTGGCCAATTCTTTGAATGAATTGAAGTTCAAGGGTGCTTTTAACAGTGAGGAAAATTTAATACCTATTTGCCAGTAAATCCCTAAAAACAGCCCTTTTCTTTTTCCCTTACAAACATTTTCTAATTTTTTCTTCTTATCAAATGAGAGTGGCCAACTCTGGTGACAAAAGTTTATCAAGCCACCCTAAAGGCCTCTGACATGGCTAAATGACTGCAGTACTAGACAAACATTTTCTAACTAAAACATAGAGTCAATTTGAGCTTTATTGACATTGGATAAAGTTCACTGTTGTCTAAGCAATGTAGGTGTGTTCCAACATCAAAGATGTAGGAGGAGTTGTAGGAACAAAAAACTGCCACATTACAAAATCTTTTTGACAGGATGTAATCTGTTGGGTCTGTAGTAATAATATATTATATACATCAAAAATCAATAGACGATCTATCACTCTGTTTTAGAGTGAAATAGGAACAAACATAAAACATATATTCACTCTGAATGAGCTCTTATAAATTGGAATGCTCCACATTGTTTCTATATGTCAATTTAGGATTAGATTAGTCTATGTGTTACTTCTCCTCCTTATCAAATGAGAGTGGCAAACTCTAGTGTCGAGAGTTTATCAAGCCGCCCGAAGGGCCTCTGACATGGTTAAAGAATGCCGTACAAGACAAACATCCGAAATCTATAATGTGTTATGTAATAGAGTCAAACTCTATAATTTATCTTCCAACATGTTTGTATGCAAAAGAAGTATTTTAAGAAATCTGATATAATATTTCCTTATTTATTATAATTATTTTTGTTATGCAGATGTAGCAAAATAAATTCCAATAACTTCTGTTGCATGTTTTTGTTGTAAGGTTTTTTTATGATAATTTTAAATGATATCAGATCAACAATTTTGATAGCAAAATTGAATGATTCAATAAAATACTATTATTTTACAGCTTGTAGATTTCATTGTCATCACATAAAGTAGAAAGCATTGCCTTAGAATTTTCAATGTTATGTGGTCATAAGAAGGTATAATGTCTATTAAACAAATTTTACTTATAGTATTATTTCATTTTAAAGGATTGATTCTTGCTTGTTTTGCCATAAGTTGTAAAATATAGGTGGTACTAATGAAGAACATATTTTACTGTCAGAAAAAAACATTTAATAATGTAGGTACATACCTACAGAGATATACTTACACATGCATAATTTAACCCATGAGAAAATTACATATAATGAGGCACAAGTTCACTTACTGAAGCTGAACAACGGAGTTTGCACTTAGTTAAGTCCATGACTCATTTGAAACTAGAAATACCTAATTGACTGAACAAAATACCCAATTTGCATACATATATAGCACCAATTACTTTTAGGGCTTTTCTCATTTGCGTTTATAATAACACTATTAGACTCGTGTGGGAAACTAATGATAAACCAAGATAAAAATAGTAATTCCGAGATATGCTGTCAGTAACGTTCGCAACTTCGATATTTATCTTATCACTAACAAATGAATGAATGGGTTTATAAATGAAACGTTTCCGTATTTTTTGCAGTGACGTGAGTTTAAATTTGGAATGTTTTGTCTACAAACTGCCAGTTTCGTGTACAGAAAAATAAAATAAAGCGAGATAAGGTTCAATGCAGGGCTTACCGTAACAATATAAACAATGGATTTTGCTGCAGTTATCCGGTTTGAACACTCACTATGGTTTCACTCAACTGATTATGTGATTTCTGTTATTTTTTATGCACAATTTCAATTCATTTTGTTTGTATTTTGTAGTTTTTTAATGAAAATAGGCCGATGACAAAAACTATTTCAATGAAGGAGTGGTTGTTAGTTGTTACTTTACTGACAGATTGCGTTCAAAAATTGTTTGGTATTGACAGCTGTCAAATCGCATACATATGTTATCTACAAAATACTTGTAGAAATACAAACCCTCTCTGATAAATTAATTAGTAGCCAGATTTTCTAAAACTATCCCTTCATTTTTTTTTTTTTAATGTAATCCGGAAAATAGTTTAAAATAGTTTTTTTTTTCAAGACAATTAACGTTGTTTTGTAACGCACTCAAATGAAAATTCCACAACCCGCATTCTTTAAAAATATAAACATAGGTTTCCCAAATTTAGACGAAATCTTTTAGCTTACCTACTTGATACTTACGTTCAAATTAAGGTGAAGATATTTGTATTTAGAGCGCTATGCTGTGTATCCATGGTTACACTGACTGCGGCGAAAATCTTCTAGCACAACAATAGGTGACGCAGATGTATTGATCCCACAACACACTCTTATCTTGCAAACTATTGTTCCCGCAAAGATGTTACAACCTCATTTTTCCAAACCAAACAGGGAGAGCGTCGATAAAAGCAGGTCGTAATGCGGTTTCCTGATGGAAACGAAGCCACAGAGCGAATAAAACACCAATTGAATTTCCGCAGATCGGAAAAACGACGACCGTTCCACGATCCCGTAAACAATTTTCTGAGGGAAATTTTCATGCGATTTCCGGTTCGGCTCACTATTGGCGCGATTTCCCGGTTATTTTGGAACCGGCCAATGGAGGCGTTCCACTTGTAAGGCGGGCCAATGGGCGGGGGTTGACGCTCGCCGTGCTCCTAATTGTGCCAATGCAATATCCGGCGCGCGCAGACACACGGCGCGGGAAGCGGGGCTCACCACACCTGCGCAACTCTCGCAGACAGAGATCTCATCTCGCGAAAAGTAATGATTATTTCGGGCCGAGATTTTAGTTCCGCATACTCCCGCGCGGCGCTGCGCCCGACCCAGCTACGTACCTCGATATACGGGACATGAGACGTATTTTTGAGAATTAAATTGAAATATTGCGTTTGAGAGACTGTTTTAGTGAAAAATCGAGTTTAAAACGCGATTCCGTAGTGTTGAAATAGTTACAGGAACGTTACTGGTGTGTTTTTAGCGTGTGCGTTGATCGAGCGAGCTACGTCGTCGACCATACTGGTTTTTCCAGGGGCTGTGCGGTGCAGGGTTGGACAATAATATGGTGTAGTGTAACCGAGAGTGCTTTTATGATTAGTAGCGGAGAGTAGAGTGCGAGTGAGTATGTGCGGACTCGGCGGCCGCGTATCGACCCTGCTCGGCCCGCTGGCGTCTGTCCAAGGCGGAGTCTCACGCGCGCGCCCCGTCGGGTAACCGCACCATAGAGACTCTCCTCCAACCTGTTATGAGAGTCCCGGGCTCGCGCCAGCATGCCCGAGCGAGCGCGGCCCGCTCCCACTGTGCTCTGAGTGCGCTCCCCCATCACTAATGGCGTTGAAAACATTGTTGCTCATACTGACGGTCATATTCCTCGCGCTCGGCGACCATGAAGTCTCGAAAGAAAACAAAGCTAAGAAAGCCGTGGCGGCGGAAAAAGAAAAGTCGCGCTCCGCTAACCCGGGACGCGAGAAAGGATCGCTACAGAAGCTAACTTCGATCATGAACAACAGGACCGAAGGCCGTCAAAACCGCCGTCGCGGTAAAGACAGCTTCAGCAAGATTCATCAAATGAACCGACAGCATGACGATACTAACATGTTGAATGACAACGAAGGTGCGTTGACGACCAATTTAAAAAGCGCAGAGAACGATACTCTTTTCACGAAGATGAAAATTCTACGTCCGAACGTGCCCACGTTCGAAGTTCAAAGCAAAAACAATTACGCATCGCACGCGACGGGTGTCTTTTGTGATTTTGAAAATGAAGCCGCGGATAATTGCAAATGGCAGTGGAATAATACAGTTTCTAAGCACAATTTAGGGTTCAGAGTGGCGACTGCGGCGGATATAGTAGCCATGAATGACAGCTCCAGGGTTTTGAAGTTCTCTGGACCGGCCACGGACGCGGATGGAAACGTGGGAGGTTAGACTATTCGGGAACTAACTAATTTATATTTTTAAGGATGATGCCTGTTTATTGGCTGATTGTTTTTTGTTTGACTTGGTTGGCGCTTACGATATTTCCTTGGATTTGGAAAATATCTTTTATTTATTTGCTGCTTGAGGGAAGCTACGAATACTTTGTGCTTGGCTCGTTTTTAGCATCATTGTTTGTTACTTTACAAGTTTTTGTGAGCTACTTTGATGTATTAGGTGATATTAGCCTTTATTGTAGGTTGTCGTAAGGCAATTTTGGCGTTTCTTTTATATTATACGAAAAAATAAATAAAAAACATTACATCACTTTCTATGCGTTAACGTATTCGTGTAGATACTTAATAACATGAAAAAGAGTTTTACGTTTTTTTGTCTGGTGGTAAATATAGTTTAAATTATTATGTAAATAAAAGCTCATGACAAATTAAGCAAATCACGTGCCAATTTCAACTGCAATCACCCCAAGTTTTGAAATACAAAACCCATCTGGCCCATCATTGCCATGTATTTGCAGAGGTGGTAATTAATTACCTAGTCTATAATAGTCTATACTCCAGGACCGTAGGAGTAAAGTTATAGACTTATACAGGGTTTTTGGCAACTTGTACTTTATTTATTTACTAGTGGACGCCCGCGGCTTCGCTCGCATCATTTTGAGATAAAAAGTAAACTATCTACAGACCAAAAATCATTATGATCCGTTCAGCCGTTTTTGCATTATGGGCGTTTAAATAAACGGATAAACAGACACACATACATATGAACAGACAAAAATTCTAAAAACTGCTGAAACGTGTTCTGTTATGGATTTTAAAGTGTACCCTAACATTTTTTATTCTAATACATATCTTCTATGTTCAGGTTGTGGACCCTCTTCAGCTTAATTATATGTACCTAAAGATGCTATATGATCGATATATCAATAAAGCAACCTTATTGATATATCGATATCAAAAGGTTTTGAAAATACGCAAAACTTAGGTGAAGTTTATTTTTACAAAATTTAGATAATGTGACGCTAAAAAAAGTTTTTCAAACAGTTTGTCGATTTTTGTGTGGAAAAGCTGATTTATTTTTCTAGAAGTCTCAAAAGTCCGATCAGAAGTTTAAATCTGTATTTGTTAATGTATTTTAGTATCGAGTAGATCTGTTACAAAGATTTATTATAGCATCATAGAAAATAAGTGAAAATATGTATGTTGGTCTGCTTGTTCCTGTTGCGCGACAGAACGACGATTTCAACGTTGCTTAACATTATGCGAGTTGTAGTCAAACATGAGTCTATCAAGTTTAAGAAAGTCATCAACAGTCAGTGTTAGGATATAATATAGAAAGATTAATTGATGGATAAATTGAAATTCCAACTTAAGAACTAAATATTACAGAAATCTCATCATATAGGCGTTTAAATTTTCAACCTGATTAAAGATGAAAAATAAAACGGCTGGCGGCCAGAATTCTGGTGGCCTGTCCTTCTGCCTCAGGTATTTTTGTTTTTGTAAGAAAGTAAAGTTGTATTACTTACTAGTTACCCTGTATACTGTAGGTACATTCATTTAGCAAATGTCTCCATGAATGAAGCACATATATACTTCGGAGTTAGGTGGTAGAGGCGAATGCACGCGATATATTTAGAACACCTTTGTTGAAACTAATAAATTACTCTGCTTTCTGCTCTACGTCATTGTACAGCAGTAATAGAAATTCGAATTCGAATCCTGCCGGTCGTGATTATTTTCGCTCATTTTCCAATAAAAAGTTTAATTTAAAACAACCATAGTGCAGGTTTAGCACTTAATAAAAATTAACTCATAAGTAATAGAAGATGTAACTGCCCCTGGGGAGGTTGAAAACCTCTACACACTAGGGTTTACCACTCTAATGTAAACTTACTTAGGTAATTTACATATCTTCTATATACTTACTCTAATTTTAAATGAGAGTAGAGAACTCTGGTGTATAGAAATTTCTGACGTAGGTAACTTAATTTTAGTTGTATTAACTATGACGTGTTTTCAAGAACTACAATCAAAAAAGTCGCTCGAACCTCAAGAACACCCAATGCTATTTAGTGAAAAAAAAATTGGAATATAAATTTGTAGAGATATCTTAGACAACATTGGTTTCTTAGTACTGGTTTATGTACTAAGAAAAGTCGCTAAAATACCAAGAACGTGTCATCCGTGGAAGGACCTGGGAGCCCACACGATGTACCTGCCCAAGAGAACTTTAATAAATTAACTCTGCGGGGGAGTCACGATGCTCGTTAATGGGGAATACGACTCAAGAATAGAAACCCACCTTAAACAGTTTGCGTGTACCAGCATCACTGTAAATTTATACTCTTGTATAATTTCAAGTAAGTAAAATTATCTGTGTTTTGTACACACATGTATACAGAACAATCACACTTGCACTCGCTTAACGGTGAAGTAACTTAACATCGTGAGGAAACCGACATGTTTGAGGACCACAATATCTAAGGACATGTGTCTTCCGTGGAAGGACCTGGGCGCCCACCACGATGTATCTGCCCAAGAGAACTACCCTAACGAATTAATTCTGCGAGGGTCATGAGGAAATACGACACAATAGAGAGATAGATAACAATAATATTTTTATTTTCTTTATTCTATAAGTTGCATATGTTTTAGTTTAAACTATTATATACTGAAAGGAATAAAAACTGTAAACAGTAAGTTAAGTACATTGCATCAAGTTAACGACCTCCATTGCTAAAACACGAATAGCTGAAACAGACATATCCCTAAAGTGCAAGCCAGCTATTTATAGACTCCCTTTGTTAACCCTAAATTAGCATCCAGACGTTAGAATTAAGTTAAAGTAACACCTACTTCATGTCTGCAACTTCAAGTAGGAGTTAAGTTAACGCGTTACGTATTATGGTGGGAATTGAATAAATGGGTTTAAAACTAAACCCGTTCATTCAAGAACTTGTTTATTTTCAGATAGAAATACAGTAGATATATGTTTATTAGGTATTTACAGAAAATACATTTTTATGCCTATCTATTTCTTTGAGTAAGTAATACGTTATCTTCTGAATTATATTTTGTGTCGCAATAAACGAGTTTTATTCTTATACTTGACAGGTTGCTGTAAATAGTATAGCACATTTTTCATCAGTTACATTTTGAATTAATTTTAACTTAAAAAAATATTAGGATTTCAGTTTAATTTAGCGCCCGTAGCTCAGCTAGCGGAGGCAATCTCATGCGATTACCAATGTTAAGCAAAGGTCGACGCGGTCAGTCTTTGGATGGGTGACCGAAAAGTGGCATTCCATTTTGGGCGCTTCCGTGGGTCAGATGACACGTTAAATTGTAGGTCCCGGCTGTTTGTCTAGTACGGCAGTCGTTAAGCCATGTCAGAGGCCCTTAGGGCGGCTTGGTGAACTCTCGACACTAGAGTTTGCCACTCTCATTCGATAAGAAGAAGAATTTCAATTTAACTTCTAGGACAATCTATAACCGCACCTTTAGAACTCAACGTGAGTAGGTACTAGGGTACCTACTCATAACATATTTTTTTCCTTTTTTATAAGTACTTACGACTTTTTTATTTATGCGAACTGAATGTGAGTATTTATTTGACAGAATATGGTTATTGTTTGGCTAGTATCCATCCCTAAACGCAAGCGAAGTCGCTGCATCTACTAGTATTATGATAAACTGGTGTTGCAAATCTGGCAGATTATATCAGCGGTAACGTAATACGACTCAATGACTTGATTTGTGCCTTCCTGCCGACTGGGGCGTGGATTCAATTGCTTTCGGACACAAATAGATAAACATGCACATATAGGAACATGTCGTTACAGTTAAGGTCATTGTATCAACATTAGCATCAGCTCTTACCGTCTTATTACAAAACGCGGTATAAATATTAGTCCAGGACTTTGAAAAAAATATTCAAATCGGTGCATAAACAACGGAGTAATCGCGTAACATACCCACAAAAAAAAAACTTTCAGAAGACTTGATTACCTCCTTTTTTGAAGTCGGTTAATAATAGGTTCTTGTTGTTCAGACATCACATACACGCAATCAAATGTCAACTTCAAATTGGAACTTTGATTTAACATTGGTACATTTTGACAGTTTGATAAAAATTATGACAGTAAAGAGACAATTTTCGAACAACTAAAACGAAATACTAAAATGTGTGTTGTCTTGTACATGTCCTGGTGTTGGTTTCAGAGGGAATACTAAAATATTCGTAAAACCAAAAAAAAGTACACTAACACTATTTTGACACCGGCCAATCCAATTCGTTTGTCTTCAACACATCACGCGATATTGGCAAAATTGCGGCCATACCGCAGAGGCCACAACCAAGATTACTTACCAAAATACTTGGTCTAGACAAATATTTAAGCCACTTTTTGTAATAAGGCCCTTAGAGCCCACTGCAGGGCAGACCCACACGTTCTCTTCAAATTTCTTTTTATCACGAGTAACAGTTGCAAAAGTCTTATTTGTTTGCATACAGTATTTTCTCGATGATGACTTTGAAATATGAATCTACAGCATAAGACATGGCAAAGACAATCTGATGAAATCACATTCCAATCGATGAATAGAATCAAAATCGGTCCGTCCTATTGGAAGCTAGGATGCCACATTACATCCATATCGAAATTATTATTTTTTACTTTTTATAATTTAACAAACTTAAAATTATAACAATAACAATAATATCTAATTAAACTAAAATAATTTTGGTATACGATCTATCTGGTATATGCGTATAATTGTGATATACAGACACGTCTAACTTATAAGACCACTCTTTTTGGATCGGGGTTTAAAAATACGTTCCAGTTACAGTTTTACGAACGGATTTTTTGTGTCAGTTATTGAATAAATTACTGATCAGCAGTCTTATTGCCATGTTTTGTAAGTTGTCTGTTATTCTTTTTTATTCTTTAACCAACTTCAAAAATAGGAGCTTATCAAGTTTTCTGAAAGTTTTTTCATATTACATTTGTTGGTAATCACCACAAATACCACAGCCCGCCGAGCCACGGACGCTTCTGTACCTCGCGTGTAACACTCCCAATATAAATAGCTATGTATCTACGTATAGGTACAACATATGGGTTCATAGACAGACGGACGGGTGGATTTATTTGTGTCTATATATAGACTTACTGCTTAGATTCCTCGGAGAATGTCGTTCACTGAGATAGTGGCGGTGAATCATCATCATCATCATTACTATTAAAGACACTAAACTATCTATACCTACATAATATAATAAACCTGAATAGGGTCGAAAGTCTGAACATTGAAAGATATTAGAAAAAAATGTCTGGTAATACTTCGAATTGATAACAGAACACGTTCCAACAATTTCTAGAAATTTTGTCTGTTTCTCTGTTTGTATATATTTATTTAAACGCTTATCACTCAAAAACGGCTGAACTGATCATTATGATTTTTGGTATGTACATAGGTAGTATGAGGTCTTAGGAGTGTCGAAACTATGATAAATTAAACTTTATGGAAAGATGCTTTTTACTTACCAAATTAAAAATGCATGTTTTTCTCAGATATAAGTAGATAAATTATGGTCACGCATGCGCGAAGTCAGTATTTCGCTTACTCATTTCAATCATAGGTAAACTAAAACGAAACCCACACTAAGTATCTTTTTTCCAAATGGAATTGGCTTCCGAACGAGGCTGTCCAAACTGCCCAAAATATACTGCTAGATTCATATTTTCCCGATTGTCCCATTAGTTTTTAGTTTTTCTCTCTTAAAACATGATTGGATTTGTTTTTGAACTGTCGTCACAGTCAGACTTTGCATGATTAGGTAACCAAAGAGTTGCCATCCCGGCTGTTTTGCTAAGCCATGTCAGAAGCCATTAGGGCGGTTTGATTAACTGTCGACAGCAGAGTTAGCCATTCATAGAGAGACTCATTAGAAAAAACGCAGAACAATAAAATTGGAAATTGATTTGTGTTAATTCGTATTATTTATTGAATGGTGTGTTTGTCTCTTCCAGGTCATTTCCTGTACCTCCCCGTGGACCCCACGATGGAGAACATGGTCATCAAGTCACCTCCCTTCCGGAGACTCTGGGAGTTCTGCAGAGTGAGTATTATTCTGCAGTCGTTAATTGATAAATCAGATGTGCGTAATTCTAAAATAAATTTGTAATTGTAAGGTTTCATTTTCTTAATTACGGTTTTAATTTGAGTAATGTGACAGTGAATTGTGTGATAGAAAATCAAGGCTTTTTATTTTATTTTATTAATTGCTAAATCATAGACTCCCAAAACTTACAAAATGGCTCACTAAAATCTGTATCCCTTTTCAGTTTGAAGCCAAGCTCCACCAGAGTCGGATGCAGAATGCCAGCATCAAGCTGGTGTCAGAGTCTACCGAGACAGACGTGCTGGTCATCCTGCAGGAGTTGGCAGGGAACAACTTCCAACTGTGAGTATTACCAGTTCAGATGCTTCTCTCTCTCTCTCTCTCTCTCTCTCTCTCTGTGAGTCGTATTTCCTCACTAGCTGTGCCCGCGACTTCGACCGCGTGGAATAGTTATTTTGGGCATTAATACTTTCATACATATTTTTTGATATCTTGAACCGTTTTCGCAGCGCACGCAACGGAAGCCCTCAAAGATCAATAATTTTCCCCGTTTATTCTACATTTTCCATTGTTTCTTCGCTCCTATTAGTTGCAGCGTGTTCCTCGATACATAATCTATTCAACACAAAAATAATTTTTCAATTCGCACCAGTAGTTCCTGAGATTAGCGCGTTCAAACAAACAAACTCTTCAGCTTTATAATATTAGTATAGATGACTGAGGGTCGTGACTTAATTCACCGAATTAATTCGTTAGAGGAGTTCTCTTAGGCAGATACATCGTGGTGGGCGCCCTAGTCCTTCCACGAAAGACACACGTCCTCGGATATTGTGGTCCTCAAACATGTCGGTTTTCTCACGATTTTTCCTTCATCGTTAAGCGAGTGCAAATCTACACAACTTGAAAATACAAGTCATTGCTGTAGGGCCGGATTCGAACCAGAAGCCTCCAGGGTCGTTTAATAAACTATCGCAACTATACTGCTACCAGACTTTCACTATCATACTAATTCAATTACACCCTTTATTGGTTTCTAAGTTTTGTATAATGTGCTGTTTGAAGAGGCAATATCTACATTTTCTGGAGAAATTAGCGAATCCATGTTGTTATTGTGACCGGCTGGGCTTTGAAATCATTAAATAATGCTTTAAATTATATGTGTACTTACTTTGTTTTACTTCATCAGGCTCCCAAAATCAGTTCATTTTAATAGCACTACTTTTATAAACCGAAAAAAGCTTCTAGGCTAAAATTAACACCTAAGCTCATCATTCATCGTGCGAACCGCCAAACTGTGGAACTCCTTGCCCGAATCTCTATTCCCCTTAAACTATAATTACGAGTATAGTTTGTCGGTCTTTAAGTCGAGTGTAAACCGGTTTCTTCTAGGTAAGATCGTAGATTATAACGTTGCTTAACAACATGCAACTTTGCTTGCAACATCAGGCAAGTTGTAGTCTTAGTCAAGCGTGAGCCTATCTCATGTAAAAAGAAATATAAAAATCTAAATGATCATCTCCATTCCAGCTGGCATCCAGTCCGTTTCATGATCGGCAAGAAGACGCAAGAGGTCCGCATCATCGTGGAGATAACGCGGCCAGCCTACATGTCGACCACCCTGCCTCTGCCGCACATAGCCATAGACAACATGCGCATGATAGAGTGTCTCCCAGAGCCAGTGCCCAACGGGAACGGGACTTGCGTGCCGGGCCAGATTAAGTGCAAGATTATGAGGGTAGGTGAACAAATTTTAGACCATAAGCCACCTGCCAAGCTTTGCAGTTGACCATCTTAGGGTTTTGATCCAAAAATCTATTCTAAGTTCCAAAAATTAAGCGACTTCTTAGTCAGAAAGACTTGTTCTCCGATTTCGAGCCGATAAAACCAGTTAAACTGTCATACTAAATGAAGAAACAGCTCTAAGTGATGGTTTTGGAATGACTTTGGTAAGTGTCACTCTCTACACTATAGAGTAGTAACAGAGTCCTACATGTCCACCACCCTGCCTCTGCCGCACATAGCCATAGACAACATGCGCATGATAGAGTGTCTCCCGGAGCCAGTGCCCAACGGGAATGGGACCTGCGTGCCGGGCCAGATCAAGTGCAAGATTATGAGATTATGAGGGTAGGTGAACAAATTCTGGACCTTAAGTCACCTGCAAAGCTTTGTAGTCAACTGTATAAAGCATTTTATCTGAAAATCTGTTCTAAGTTCCTAAAATTTAGCGACTTCTTGGGCAGAAAGACTTGTTCTCCGATTTCGAGCCGATATGACCAGTTAAACTAAAAAAGGTTTACGCTATATTTACGTATAATAAATATTGTATTGTTTTATATTATTTCACAGATGGACTCATGTATCAACCTAAGTCGTGTCTGTGATCTAGTCAAGGACTGCGACGATGGCAGCGACGAGAATATGAACTGCGGTAAGACTTATACTAACTCCTTTTTTGTAGCTGTATTTTGTCTTTTACTTTGATCTCTTTGTACAGTATAGATTTAGAGATGCCTTTTCTCTTTTGGTTGTATAAATTTCACATAAGTACGTAAACTAAAATTCAGGACGGAACAACCCAATGTAAATTTATTTTAAGCTAAACGCTGCTAAAGTTTGTAATTGTGAAGGTATAACTATAGACGCTATATATGATTGAAATTGTATGAATGACTGAGATTTATTGTGGGAGTGGTCAATCAATAGCTGTAGCAGAATTACCTAGTTGTACCACGTTGTACTGGTCATAGAGTATTTTTTTATGTTATTGTGACTTTATTCTCCCAAAGTATAAAATACAGATGCCCGAATTAGACTAGAAGACTAACTCAAGTATTAAAGTGTTTTTATTTTATATTTCAGACAAAATGCCGTACGGATCGTATTGCAACTTCGAGCCAGATGCTTGCGGATTCGAAAACGTCCCACAGTAAGTTTTAATTATGTACTTTGCCAAAACTTTTATTGTTTTACTGCTTTAGAGCTATGATTACACAATATGATTGAATATTCGATTGATTCTAGTCTTCATATCGAATTGATTTTTAAGTTTTAATCTCTTTGCTACCTAAAAATTGCTAGCAAATAGACCAAGAAACACATTTTGGGAAAATTATTTAGCAATAAAAAGATACATAATATTTTCGTTAATAAAATGCATATCAATAAATTAATGTAACACCTTCTCCCTTACAGGCCAATCCTCAAATGGTCCCGCCACAGCGGCCCGACCCCGACTGACAAGACTGGTCCGGACTACGATCACACGTGCGGCCCCCCCAGCCCCCGCACCACCCACCTCGTCCCCCACCTCATCCCCGCCCACATGAACTCTACCCTCAACCCCTGCGTGGGATACTACTTCTTCGTCAACATGAATGTGACGGGACCTAATAAACAGAAGGCAGACTTTGCCTCGACAGCCGTGATGAGGACGATCGTGTTCAACCCACCGCCAAAAGTGCACGGGAATATGACGTCGAGATATTATAATTGTTGTATGGTAAGTATAATTGTAGTCGTTTTTAACTGACTTCATTGTTCGTTTTATCTTTTAGATTTCAGACTTACTTACATAAATACAATATTGTTTACCTTTATAGAATATACCTTTATTTATTATATATCTAAAATGCTAAAGGAAGTTGTGGTGCTAAAGGTATATTTAACCTTTAGCACCACAACTTCCATCCCAAGCTATGTAATGTAATACCATTTCTGATTTATGATTCATAACAAAACACTTTGCTTCCAGATACGTTTCTACTACCAACAAAACGGGCGCAACTACGGCTCCCTCAGCGTGGAGGTGGTCGAGCTCACCGGCAGAGGAAACATCTCCACCTCTCTCATGTTCTCTACCAAGGACAAGGGGAAGAGTTGGTACCGAGCGGCCATCTTCCTGCCTAATATTACTAGGAGGTACGTTATCACGATCTTAGTTTGATAGATATTCTGTAGGTATCGGGCAATGTGACAATTTTGGCCCGCTACTGTTCCTTGTATACTTTCAAGAAGATGCTCGCTCGTTCAAAATATAGTATGGTAATAGGTATTAACTAGATTACGTTAAGCAAGATAATTGGTCCGCATGTGTTACTTATGTAATATGATTGCCAAAAATTAAAACAAGTTTCGCTTAACGTGGATATAAACCACTCTTAGTAATGAAGACGAAGAAATTACGATGAATTTTGTGTAAAAAAATCATACGGCTATGGATTTCAGAAAGGTTTTTAGCAAGAACTAAGTTAACTTACATTTTCATCTTTATATTTCCAGATACTACCTACAATTCAAGACTCGCATGGGCATGCGTATTTACTCCGACTCGGCCATCGACGACTTCTCGATGGCGCCGGAGTGCTTCGGCCTCAACATAGACCCGGAGGAGCTCGGGGAGTACAACTACTACGACCCGGTGTTCGAGGAGCGGACTACTCCACACGCTGGCTTCGCTGATAAAGTCTGTGAGTATTCTAAAACAGGTTTGCACTTGACCACGATTTGCCTGCTTGTAAGCAATTGTAGCGGTTTAAGCATGAACGAGTTTCACTCTCACTTGGAAGATCGCTAGATTGTAGTTTGCAACAGGGATTCGTTCAGGAAGTTTCCTGACTTTTCACAATTTTCTCTAGTCTTTATTGAAGACGCGTATGTATATGTGATTTTTGTTAACATGTCGTAAGGAAGAGACAAAAGCATTTTTTTCTCTTCTTTACGACATGTTATAGTTATACACTAAGTGTGATCGTTTTAGCATAAAGACATCGAGCTGCTAGGATTATCGATGCAAAAGTTTAAATAAAAACCACCTCCTAATTTTGACTTATTCAATTAACTTGCATACTAAAAATAACTATCTCTTCCCCAGTTTACCGCTTCGGTCCGTGCGGCGCGACGGGTCGATTCGGTCCGAACCAGACGATGTGTGACGCCGCGTACAACAACACACACGTCAGCGTGACTGTCATGCAGGAGCCGCAGATGCAGGGCGTGCAGGTGTGGGAGGTGCCTGCTGAGGGACTTTATACGTGAGTCATCATCAGCATCTATGTACAGAGCGACGGGTCACTACACTATAGACATCACCTTCTTCAGCCTCCATTCGATAACCCCATTCAAGGCTGACTCACGGAAGGGAGACTAGAGGCATAAACAGGCTATGAAAAACCGTGAAAAGCATTTAGTATTTGAGATTCAGAAAGCGATTTTCATTTTGATTTTAAATAAAGGTCAAAGGATTGGCAAAAAAACTAAGTGTCACTTTTCGAATTTTATTAATAAATTTCTCTGATTTCAAATCTAAAATCCTCTGTTGCAGTATAATAGCAGTGGGTGCGAGCGGAGGCCTAGGCTCAGGCTGGGCGGGCGTGTCTCACGGCGCGGCTGCGCGGGCGCTGGTATCACTGCACCGCGCTGAGCTGGTGTACATGCTGGTGGGGCAGCAGGGGGGCAACGCTTGTAAGAAGGTACGTGGAAACATCGTCTAGTGGAAGAACAACACTGCTATCTCTCTTGCTGATGAGGCTGAAGACGTGGTCTTTTAGGATAGGACTTATATCCGTGAAATCGCTGACATTGTAACTCTCTTCAAGTGTATCAATGGTTACACAGATTCTCCCGAAATATTGAATAAGTTGTCACTTCGAGTTCCGAGAACCGGAAGCGTTTTAATAAACCGCGATACATTTGTTCTGCCCAAATTCAGGACAAATCTATTAAGGCATTCACCGGTTTACAGAATGTGTAATTCATATAATAAAATTAAAGACGATATCGATATATTTTTAAAATCGTCATTATTTTCCTTCAAAAAGTCAATAACAAAAATTATAAAGTAGGTTTGCTATAAATTTATTATTTTATTTGTATAAGTATGTACTTAGTCGTCTAGTGTCAATGGGATTATTATTATAGAATCATTGTTAATTTTTCTTTGTTGTATGTTTTGGTTATCTTATTATGATTGTTATTTTTTAAAAGCTTAGATATGTAGTTATAATAATATGTATTGTGTACTCTTTATTTATGTAATTTTTATTTTCTTAATTGTTTAAAGTAGCATGTAATATGTGTTTTTATTTTGTAAGTAATTATCTTAAAATTGTTAGTTAGGTCTGCATCAAGAGGGCTTTAAGTGCTAGTTATTTTCTTCTATTCATTAAGCTTATTATGTGTGTTTTAGCTTAGTGCCTGTTTTACAGACTATTAATAAATAAATAAATAAATATATTCTTCCTCACAGAAACTCTAAATGCGCAATCTAAATATATAAAACTCAAAGGTGACTGACTGACAGACTGACTGACATAGTGATCTATCAACGCACAGGCCAAACCACTGGACGGATCGGGTTGAAATTTGGCATGCAGGTAGATGTTATGACGTAGGCTTCCGCTAAGAAGGGATTTTTGCAAATGCCACTTTTAAAGGGGTGAAATACGAGATACAAGGTTTACTTCTTAATGAGAGCGAATTCACGAGCACCCACTAGTTTATAATGTAATACCTCTTTGTTTTCTCTTTTGCTATTCATGCAAATGATATCTCAGGCTCGGGTCGGTCGAGAGAAGCTGTTTTTAATACGTTCTCTAGTGTGAAATGACCTGCGTGCCGACCATGTTATATCTACCCAAACAAAAAACGAACGAATTTATCCTTCGGGAGAGCCACCACGACCCCCTAGAGCACCCTAATTAACAAGGAACTACTATTCAAAGAAGAGTCGGCTATCAGGATCTGAAACTTATATTCCTACTAATTTTTCTAACTTAGATATCTATTGATTTGATTCCAGACCCTATCAGCGCAGGAAGGGCAGGAGTGCTCCCTCCGGCGCGGGAACGAGAGCGCTATATTCACGAGCAAGACGCACGAGGTGCGCAACACACACGTCAGCGACGGAGGGGGCGGGGGCGGGGGGGCTACCTTCGTGTGGGTGAGTGGGTTTTGTTGTGTGAAACTTAAGGAGTCGCTTCAACTGGGATGAGCAATCAAAGAAAATTATGTTTTCCTTACTGTTTGGTACCAACCAAGCCATTATAAAAATATAAAAGTAAAATAAGTTCGTTAGAGTCTTGACTCTAATTTCTAGAGTTTTCAAACAAATTAAAAAGTGGCCGTAGCCTAGTTAAGGCGTTTTGAAAGTAGCAGATATACGCAGGTTCTAATCCTGCCGGTCGTACATATTTTCGCTCATTTTCCAATAAAAGTTTAAGTTAAACAACCATATTGCGGGTTTAACACTTGACAAAGTAAGTCATAAATTGAAGAGTGACTTGTTTTAATGACTTGCAGTTTGGTCAGCCGGAATCTACTATTACTAACGTATTCATCAACCTACAGAAAAGGCTCAGATATAAATGTCTCTCTGTCTTTCTTGCATCATCCATCTTAGGAATAACCACGACGCCACTTGCTTCACTAAACTTACTTAACTATTGTAATTTAAATTCCAGCTCGACAAGAAAGGCGAAGCCCGTCCCCTGCTAGTGGCGGGCGGTGGAGGAGGCATCAGTGTGGGCATCTTCAGAGACGACGGCTCCCAGCACGCCAGGAGCCTCACTAACGCTACGCCCGAGACCGGGTACATGTACGGCATTCCGGGGAAAACACCGGGTAAGAGATCTTTCGTTTAATGGACAAGATATTGAATCAGGCTTTATTATATTTTGCGGAAATCCATTGAATTAGACCTTTCGGACCGACGTTCGTGAAGTCAACACGTCCTGAGGATGCCTCAGGGAGAGGCGAAGTACGTGCGGTGGTATATAGAGGAACACACCTAAAAACCACCAAGTTTGTTGTTTGAAGCCAGTTAAGGAGCAGTCGCAGCGGAAAAACACTAGGTACATATTTCTCCAGAGTTTCGTTTACTGGACAGTCAAGCATTTGTCCACTAGGTCACCTGTAGTGACTTCCGCACAAGCAAATCTATAGCAAATCTATGGTCCATAGTAGAGTAAACTTAATTGTACAGAAATGGAACTGGGTTTCAATTTGTTATCTTTAGGCACATAGAGAGTTGCTGTTAGAGAAGGCTTTTGCCATGACGTAGTACTATAAGCTATCGATGACAAATTCGAATAAGAATGTCCTCTCAAATAGATTTTTGTTTATCTACTTCTTCCATCTAGAATAAAGAAAGTTGAAAGCTGTGTATTAGTATATCTGTTTATGTTTACTGATGTGATCATGAGCAAAATTGGCACTTACGAACAAGGTTAGAAATTGTGATAGAATAAGATATTGAATCAAGCGTTACTTTGCGGAGGAACACACTTAAAAACCACCAAATTTGTTGTTTGAAGTCAGTTAAGGAGCAGTCGCAGCGGAGAAATATGTAGTGTTTTTCCGCTGCGAGTTTAGTAGTTTCATTGTGATAGAATACGCTATAATACGAGTAATTCCAGGTGCGGGAGGCGGCTGGGTCCCTCGGCAGGGTCCATCGACCCCTGGCTTCGAACTAGTCCGAGGCGAGTCAGTGAAGGAAGGCGGGAGAGGAGGAGCAGCCTGCACTGGGGACGCACACGGGGGGTTCGGGGGAGGAGGCGGGGGGTGTCTGCGGGGTGGCGGAGGAGGAGGGTGGATGGGTGAGTTGATGTCTTAGTTACAATATATTTTGTGGAAATTGACTTAATAAACTATAAAATCCAAAGGCTTTGGATTATTCATGATTGTATCTTTGCCTACACTTTTATACAGGTGATGGCAATGGATTAGCGAATTAGTCATAAGAATATATCGTATGGAAACTGCCATGTTTGAAGAATGTATAGGCCATAGACGGTCTTTGCTCAGTTCTTGTGAAAAAAATGTAGCTGGTTTTTAAAACAGCTTTTCTTCTTCTGACGACACAAAATATGGATCGATATCTCTTTGCCCACAATGTTTTTACAATTTTAGGTTTGCTAGATTTACGAAAATTGGTCATCTATATCTTAAAGCTTTTCCCCAGGTGGCAACTCCAACGAAGGCGAAGGCCAGCACGGCGGCGGGGGCTGGTCCTACGTGGACGTATCCCGCGCTATCAGGGACTACACAGAGCTGGGCGTGGCGCCGCGCACCGGCCCGGGGGAGGTCATCATCATACCGGCTATACATGTAAGTCAATGTTACTTTAGAGATCCCAGAGTACGTATTTCGGGCACATCTCGAAAAAAGGAGGAGCATTGAAAATCTGACTGTGAACGAGAAAAAAAAATAAAAGCAAAAAATCTACGTGATCGCAGTGCATGTGATGGTAAGATCAGATATGCGCCATTCTCGAGTCCAAGCAGTTATACGCCGTCGAAGATAGAATCCAATGACCAAATATCGTGTTTTCAAGAGCATTCTAAGGAGGAGATCGCGACCCTTAGTCATAAAAATACACGAATCAAGGATCCCTCCTTACACTTACTTAACTAACATATCCCTATGTAAGTTATGTTAGCATGGCGGCTGCTCTTATTTGGACATCTGTTGTTACACTGAACAGTCAGGCATTTAATCAGTAGGTAAATTTAAATAAATCAAAATTTGTCTCCAGGACTGTGGCTGTGACTACCGCTGCGTCTCTTTGAACGAGTTCCGCTCCATCGTGCGCTGCTACTGCCCCGCTACTTGGACCACGGACGCACATGATCCCACTAAATGCATACGTAAGTATGTAGGAGTAAAAATGATAAAAAACCTCGCTATAACGCCTACAGAAAATAAGTGAGCAACAGAAAATAGTTAAGGCGTTATAGTCACATCATTCTATATACATTCGTTTGAGAGCCAGAGACAACAAACAAGCGATACTGTGTTTCAAGTCACAGGACTTTCATCGTGACTACCATTGCGTGTCGTTAAACGAGTACCGTCTAATATATCGTGTTAATTAAAGGTCCCTCCTGTTTTTCAGTGCAGTACAGTCACTAAGCTACGTACACATACACATACGTCATAGGCCTCTATTATAGACTCTTTGAGATCCCTTGAGACTTGTTTCTTGAGAAGAAAACAGGATTTGAGGTATAGAGTTAATAGGTACCATTTAGGTAAGCGTCTACCCTAGGCTGCACCAATGACTTACATCAGGCAGGCTGTAGTCAAACGTGACTTTGTTGTTCTGTTGTTGCAACTAAGAATAAGAATAATTTATTTACCTTAACAATTAACTTAAATAACATATTTGACTTATCTAACTAGGAATACTGCATTTTTGATATCCCTGTGGGTTCTGCACTAGGAACATCCTGTGTCGCAGAAACCACGGTTGATTAAATAGCGAGTATTAACATGATGCAGATACGGCTATAAATATTTATCTGGGTAGTGGTTTATAGTTATACAAATTCAATAGAATAAGTACCTACTTAAAGTCAGTAAATAGCGTGCTATGAGAGTACTGAAGACACATTGTGAGTGCTGTGTATGTATGGGTGTGTGTGTAAGTGACTGTTGTAACTGTAAGTAACTGTTGCTGTTTTTATTCCAGTGTCGGACTCGTGGCCTCGTATCTCGTGGGTGGTGGTGATAGTGCTGAGTGTGGTGGTGCTGGTGTGTGCGCTCGCCGTGCTCTGTGTCTGTCTCTATCTATGTAAGTTACTTCAATATCAACTGGCTTTACACTAAGCTTCATCATCAGCTAATCTTATAGTATCTATTTCATATTTATATTTCATATTTATATGAAATAGATATCTGGACCACAATTTCGTAAAAACTCTACTTGAAATTTTATAAGGACTAAATCTATTTCCAATATGTAAGTATCTCATATAAGCAACCAGACATAAAAAGATAATAAAGGGGTCACGTCCCTCAGTCATGAGGTAATACGACTCTAGAATAGTAAGTTTCAACAGTTTGCAAGGCATTATTATAGGTGGCAGCATAACAATGACCACCTTCGTAGATATCAAATAATACGTATCACATACATGTAACAGTGTCTTTACTAGACGTTGTTACTTTTATACACTTATATTTCTAGCAAAATCAAATTTACTTAAATATGAATTAAAACAAAACTCATCTATGTATATCGAAAAATATCACCCCTGAATTATATTTATCACATTTATATCCGAATGTATCTGAATCTCAATTATTTATTCATTCATTACATGCTTTATTATACTTTTTCTTCCTTCTTTGGTCCAAACGGGTATCCAAGTTGGTCCCTTATTTTATCCGTGGCTTGTTTGCCATTGGTCGGGAATGATGTCAAGACGCCAATGTAGTCAGAGGGTAGGCCGCTTTCTACCGCACCGAAGATAAGAACCTGGAAAAGCAACAAAAGGTTAGCCTAAGATGGTAGCAATCAATTTTTTTTAGTAACTCTCCATTATTTCAGTTTCCAGAGTCACCCTCAGTACCCTATCTATACCATCACCTTTCCAGAAATCAAGATGATGTGTCGCTCCATGATGGCATAGAAAAGAAAGACACAAACCAACAAACAGCTTGTTTTTTATACTGATACCTCTAAATATGTATTACTGGGCCTCCTCTCATAGGGCAGGTCGTCGCAGGCACGCTTCTTGGGCGGGTTCACGACCTCCTCGTACGTCCTCGCTACAACCTCCTCGCCTGACAGGGTGGTCACTGTCACGTTCTTGGCAAAGTACCAGCCTTTGTCCACGCCTTCTTGTCTGAAGGAGAAAATATTATATTTAATTGAAATATAGGTATAATCATCAATACAATGAACAAGGCTACTGTTAGTCTAACGGGTTCATTAGATTGTTCGTAATGTTTGAATTAAAAAAAAAAAACACCGTATCGCCTATTGAAATAAGCGAGCAACACCTGACAAAAAATACAAGCAAGACGCATTCCTCGGCTAGTTTATTTTTTCATGAAATAGGCTCCTACTTTACTACAACTTACCTGATGTTAAGCAACTAAGTTTATACTATTTCTTATTTTTGTATTAATGTAAGATGCCTGTAATTTAACTTGTCCAAACACTTCATATCATGATCATAACGGGGTCTGAAAGCACACACACACACACAGTGCATTCAACTTTATTATCTTACAAATGCCAAACGCCGTAACTCCTGATTGAAATAAGCGAGCAACGCCTGTCCATAAAATACAAGCAACGGCTAACAAATACTACTAGCTGTATCTATAGTCCTACCTGTCCAAATGCTTGATATCTTCAGTATCGAGTGTCCACAGCGCGCCGGTGACGCTCTCCTCAGGGTCCTCCACAATGGTGGCCACGGCCCCATCCCACAGCTCGTTGTACATGTTGAAGTCTAGGCGGTGCTCCTGAAAATAGACTAGAATTTAGAGTACCAGTAGAATAGAACGGTGCTCTAATGCACAATTGTAACTATGTTACTCTTGCAATAGAATAATGTGTGTTTCAATTTTATTTAAACTGGATGAGGCTGGGGAAAGATCGAAGGCGTTGGCATATTATGAGAGAAGCCTTTACCCAGCAATGGGACGAAACTGGCTGCGGATGATGATGATGAGGATGAAATTTTAATTTTTCAATGCTTGACTGTTCAATGTCACAGAAGTAGACTATGTTACGAGTTTGAATACAATTCACTGACAAGTCGTGAAAAATATAAACGCACACAACACGTTTTTACTTAGGTATGTACATGCCCACGGTTTCATAAATTTTCACCTTTATAATTTTAAGTTCATTTTGAACGCATAGGTACCTACACAAGAGATCACCTGTCAGTTAATTAAAATGGTTTGTTTTTTTATACAATTGACAGTCAGGCAATTGACCGTCGTCGTCGCATAAGCGACGCTCGACAAGCTAGCTACTATGTGGTCGAAGATAGAGTACTCGTATGCCTTTTATTGGATTAGAGCAGCCTGCTTCCGAAATACAACGTAATATGTTTGGGGTCAAAATAAAAGAGGGAAAAAGTATATTAATCGTCGACGAAGTAATATTTAAAACTTACTTAGGTTACTTAGGTATTTACTTACGTCAAGTACAGCGACATCATAAAACTCGGCGCTCGGTGAATTTAATTTCAATCGCTTTCCGATGAGGTTGCTCCCATATGCGTAGTAGTAAAATTTATCACACAATATACACGTCAAATGCGCGAAAAATACTAACAGAATTGGTTTTAAATTAACCATTTTCAAATATTGTGTTTTTTTACTGATTGAGCGACGACTGCTTATTAAAACTTTAATTGTTTTGTGTTATGTATTTTGTGAGTCTTTTTCGCTAGAAGTTAGTTGGTTTTTATATATAATTATGTTTTAAATAATCTCATAGATTCCATGAACACTTAAGCCTTCAGTATTATTTAAGTTTTATTTAATTCTAATGATACATAAATAAGATATAATTTCTAAACAGTAGAAAACCCTAGTTTTCTAATAATCTTTCCTATTGGAACACTCGTTAGACACTGGTTCACATCGCACAATAATATTTTCAATAGAAACCCTCTGTTTCAAATTCAATCCTTGCGTTTTGAAAACAATAGAGCAGTATTTACTACCATGCATAACGTGATTCTATTGTTGAAATTGCATTTGATTCGGTTCATTTCACAATTTTATAATGCTTTAGCTACATACGTCTAAAATGTTAAAATAATTACGTGAAGCATTTAGGTATACAATCAAAGACCAGTTACTTAAGTCTTAATTTAAAAAAAAGTATGGTTTTGAAAGAAACTAAATAAAAAATAAAAAAATTATGTTGTAACCAAAAGAAAGAAAGAACACTTTTATTGGGACAGATTTTAGAAAAAATACAGCAAATTAATTTACAATGAATTTGCTATCATGTTTAATATACAAGTAGAATATCATCATAGTAACCTTAGAATAAAGAAAGAACGAAGAAATAAGTATCCTTTTTTTGTATTCTGAGCCTTGTCCTACTAAACTTTTAATTATAAATATTATATGGATCACTTGATTAATTAACTCTTGACGTTTGTTCTGCACGTGTGACTTTTCTATTTACTCATGCAATGAACCATTGTGACACATGCAACACGATAAGTAAGTAGGTACTTTTATAGTGATCAACTGATGACATATTCGATGAACCATGACTAGATTCTGCCTACTATACTATTATAAATTAAAAAGAGTACTTATGTATGTACCTACATACTTTAACTTAAAAAAAATTCATCACAATGGATGTGATTATGAATGTTTGTACGTGCGTTTATTCTTCGCGCTCAAACATTTGATTTTAAAATATAGGTACTCGTACTAAGTTTCATCAAATTCCACCGTTGCGAAATACCTAATAATATCTTAGATCCAGGATTAAATCATAGCATACCTACTATAATACTTTCCGTATTAAAAAGGATATAGCAGGACACGTCAAAAAAGATTTCTTTATTTCTATGTTAGCAACAAAAAGATCATATTACTAAACTTTCACTCATTATAAAATAGCTTTAATTACGAATCGTCACATCCTTAACATGTTCTTTCTCGACCTTCTTCTGACCATAGGGATAGCCAAGTTTATCCCTCATGCTTTGAATAGCATTCTTCCCGTTGGTAGGGATAGACACCAGATATCCAACGTAGTCTGAGGGTAGACCGCATTCCACTGCGCCGAATATTAAGACCTGTGTAAGTATCATTACCATTAGTCAAGTTTATCCTCGTCAGAAATTGAGATTCTCTCTCTTTGGATTTGGAGAAAATTAGCAAGGATTTTTTTACTTAAAAGTTAAAACGAACATAATATGACCAGTATGCTCAAAGTTTTTTCTTCCTCTGGGCCCTGATTTGTATGTTCTTAGTAAGTATGTTGTTTTGTGTCAACAATAAATAATTTATCTATCTATCTGATTTCTCGTTCCTCACATACTAAAACTAGTGCTGGTGCTCGCGGCATTGCTCGCATTAAGAAGTAACCTTGCAATCCCTATTTCACCCCTTTAAAAGTGGCATTTCCAAAAATCCTTTCTTAGTGGATGCCTACGGCATAACATCTACCTGCATGCCAAATTTCAGCCCGATCTGTTTAGTGGTTTGGGATTAAATTATATAGTCTTGATTACCTCTAAATAAGTATTACTGGGCCTCCTCTCATACGGCAGGTCGTCACAGGCCCGCTTCTTGGGCGGTACCGCCACCTCTGCGTACGACCGCGCCGGTATCTTCTCTCCGTTCATTGTAGTCACTGTTATGTTTAGGACATAGTACCAGTCGGTGTCTATGTCTTCTTGTCTGGAAAACAAAATGTTAGTTCCACCTTTACGCTCGATCAGCTGAACCAATTTATACGCACCTTGGTGTAAAGATAGATTAAACACAATGCGGTAGCCTCAAGTAAAAACGTAAATACGATGTAATAATAAAAATATGGTCTTACTTATCTAAATTTTTCATGTCTTCGACGTCGAGTGTCCACAGCGCGCCAGTGACGCTCTCCTCGGGGTCCTGCACTATGGTAGCCACGGAGCCCTCCCATACGTTGTCGTACACGTTGAAATCTAGTCGGTAGCCCTGAATCAAAATATTAAAGATACTAATTTTTTTACATAAAAAAGTGGCAAAATGGCCGACAATTTGCCTGATGGTAAGCAGTCACCGTCGCCTATGGGCACTTGCAACTCCAGAGGTTCTGCAGCACTTTGCCAGCTTAAGAGAGCTGTTTCAGAATACCCTTTTTAAATCTCCCCATATTGTACCTCTGCGGAAAGACCTCTGGGGTAGATCGTCCCACATCTTGCAATTTCGCTGAAGAAACGACCGCATGACTGTGGGAGCTCCAATTTTGCAAGATGTGAGGATGAGCTCTTTGACGGTGCCGAGCAGTCCGGTGATGAAATTGTGATGTAAATTAAAAAGCTCTTCATAACTTATGCTTTATTAGATAGTACTCACATCAAGCACAGCCGGTCCGTATAACTCCGCGCTGGGCGAGTTGATTCTCAATCGCTTCCCAACCAAGTTACTGCCGTACGCGAAATAATAAAACTTGTCACACGATATACTCGACACATACGATAATAACAACAACACAATCGGATTAAAACGAGACATATTCCCAAAATTTGACTTAAATAAACTTTTATGAAAAGATTTTTTGGTAGGTATATTTAAAATCTACTGCACTAGCATGCATGAATAGTTTTGGGAATCTAATGTCGCGATGTACTTTGTATTCTATATGCTAATTAGTGGTCATTTAATAATGCCTGACGTGAACTATGGACTGAGCGAGCGAAGCGTGTGACTAAACTCTACAGTTCCTTATATCTGTGCATATTTAAAAAAAACAGACTATTCGTACGAGTAAGTATCAGGAAAGTTCACTTGAGCTTGAGATATATCTCGTACCTATCTACGTATTAAGTAACAATATATTTGATGTATTTATTTTTTCTTAAAAGATGATTATTTGCAGTTCCAAATCTACTGTTCGCATTACTACAAGTATCTACCTACTTTATTTAAAATTCAAATGTGTAGACTAGTTATTTATTAATAGCTATTATCGAAATCAAACAATGGTTAGCTTAGCACTCGTCCTTCGATGGATGACTGAATGTTAATATCTAGAAACTAATTACGACACAAGCGTTTGCTTAGTGTGGGGCTAGATGGCGCTGTGTGCAATGTCCCGGAATATATATTATTATTATTATTTATTATATAGTACTAGCTGTCCCGGCAGACTTCGTACTGCGACCTAAACTTTTGTATTTTTTTTTTCCTTTTAAACCTTTCCTAGACCTCCACGAACATTTCAAGACTAAGATAAGATAAATCCGTTCAGCTATTCTCGAGTTTTAATCAGACTAACGAACAACAATTCATTTTTATTTATAAAAAAAGAAGATTTAAACTTAGTTACTAAAGCCATCCTAAAGGTTATGTGTTAATTACCAGTAAACCTGTTATTATTATGTTTGGTTATTACTGATATGTATCTGAATCTGAAGTGCCCGTGGCTCAGCTAGCGGAGGCAATCGCATGCCATTGCCAATGTTAAGCAACTGTTGACGCGATCAGTATAATAATAAATAATAAATAATAAATATTCCGGGACATAGCACACAGCGCCATCTAGCCCCACACTAAGCAAACGCTTGTGTCGTGGGTATTAAATAACGGATATAATACTTATATACTTTTCTTTTGTAAATACATACTTATTATACATACAAACGACCAGACTCAACATAAGTAATTATAAATTTTTAAAGTACATAAATACTTGTGCCGTGCGGGAATCGAACCCGCGACCTCTAGATTAGAAGGCAGAGCCACTACCAACTAAGCTAACAGGCCAGTCCTTGGATGGGTGACCAAAAAGTGGCATTCCATTTTGGGAACTCATATCGGTAAGATGACACGTTAAATCTTATAGGTCCCAGCTGTTATTCATAGTACAACACAGTCGTTAGGCCATATCAGAGGCCCTAAGGGTGATTTGAAAACTCTGACACCATAGTAGGCCACTCTCATACATACTTACATACTGAATCTGTAAGCCAACATTCACCAAACACTATTTAATTTTGTCTACAGATAACTCCTACCAGCGTAAGAAAGAAGAGGAACTACGTCAGAAGCAGATCATTGAGCAGGAGGTGCAACTCCATCGCCTGCGAGCTGCCCCTGGTGGTCATGACAACCATCTCAGCATGGCTTTCAACCCACACTACGGGAGCGAGAGCTTCCTACCACAGGGAATGGACGTGAGAGAGCTGCCCCAAGTTACTAGAGAGAGTCTCAAGCTTGTCAAGTAAGTGTGATCGCAATTGCTAAGAATGTCACTTAGTCATAGTGGGAGCACCCCTTACTATGCCTTTTTTAATATATATCCTACCCCCGATCTGGTAGTAGGAGTATTTTATACATAAGTAGTATATTAAACTAGTATATCAACTGAACCGATGTGACAATTTAGTCAAAAATGGAGCATGCCTGAATGGAAATGGATCTTTAGCGCAACAAGGCTGTCTAAAGCTTAACGAAACCATTCCACGTAGTTATATCTTAATTTGTATTTCGTTGTATTTTTTTAAATATATTTTTTACGCGGGGTAGGTTTACGTTTGACTACAGCCTGCCTGATGTTAAGCATTGCTGCAGCCTAGGGTGTATCCGGTATTCTCATCATTATCTTAATTGTCCAGGGCCCTAGGCAAGGGTGCATTCGGCGAGGTCTACCAGGGCCTCTACCGTCACCGGAACAGCGACGCAGCCGACCTGCCGGTGGCCGTGAAGACTCTGCCAGAACTGTCCACGGTGCAGGCCGAGCATGACTTCCTCATGGAAGCAGCTATCATGGCCAAGTTTAACCACAGCAACGTAGTACACATGATCGGGGTCTGCTTCGATAGACATCCTAGGTAACTATTGACATTTGGTACTAGGCATGGATGTGACAAATTTCGTGTTTTGAGGGTAGATGTCGAAAATTTGAAGGCTAATGCATTATGCATGGAATATCATTTGTGGTTGCTGTTCTTCTAGCCATGTTACCACTTTTATCGGGTCTGCTATTATAAGTGTGTCAGAGATATTATCAGACAATAGCGTCTTCCAAAGAGTAGGTAGGGTAATAAAGAAAGCAAAGAAAGAAAGTAAGGGTCAATGCAATTATTAATTCTAGCAAGAGGTATTGCCTATTTCTCTCTCTTAAATCGTATTTCCTCATGACTGAGTTGAAATGCACGTTCAAAGTATCTTAGAAATAGGAAAATTAACAGATACTAATGTTTGATTTCATGTACACTTTGTGGCAAAATTCTAAGCAAATATATATCTACTTTAGGATGTTCGGGGAATATACAACTGTACAATGATTTTTTAAAGAAACTAACCTTTTATGGTGGCATATTCTCGATGCTTATTGTGTAAGAGCATGAGTAATTCTTTGTTTGATATTGTTCCGATTCTATGACAAAGAAACGTACACAGTTTCTTCACTCTTACCTTCGTGCTGATAAACATGTTACTCTTTTTAACACGTTCACTGCGGATCACTCATAATCGGCCCACCGTGGTGCTTACAGGTAGTGCGTATGCAGAAATGTATGTACGTTTCGCCTGTGCGGAACATCTATCTTTGCCGTCTTTACGAGGGTGACAG
This sequence comes from Macaria liturata, assembly GCA_964023185.1. Classification (NCBI taxonomy): domain Eukaryota; kingdom Metazoa; phylum Arthropoda; class Insecta; order Lepidoptera; family Geometridae; genus Macaria; species Macaria liturata. The sequence continues at coordinate 13,466,118 of OZ026807.1, read as the reverse complement.
AGATGAATATAGTTTTCTGTTTGTGGTTAGAAACGTTGTAAAATGATATCATAAAACTGTGGCGGGCCGTTTTAGACCACCACCGCACTGAGCTTAAAACGCAATCGTTTAGTGCGGCGGCGGGCTTACTTTGACACCCGCGCCGCTGAACCCGTATCGACCTGTTGCTGCACTGTGCGGGTGCGTAAGCGCTATCACTTCATTTAGTGTTGTGCGTGCTACGGTGTCGGTCGCGTGTTTGTCGACAGATATTTGTCGATATGAAGCAGCGTGAATGCAAACGAAAGATACGTTTAGACAATGGAAATTATAGTGAAGGTGATGGTGCAAATCTTTCTTAAACAGTTACAAAACATTAAGTAACACTGTAACATTATATAATAGTGGACCTAGGACCTATATTATTAAAGTAGGCACATTTTAGTTGCTCTCCTTAGGTACATTAAATTGCCTTAAACTTTAACATTACGTTAATCATTTGTAACTCATATGTGGAAATATCGTATTATCATAATTAAATGTGTCCCATCACTATAAAAAATACGATTTAGTGCGTCAACAGTCTAAATGGACCTAACATTTTTATTTGCTGATTGCTCACGTTCTATGAGGCAGATCCCGGAACGCAGCTAGAGTAACGTAGAGACATTCTCGAATATTCTAACGAAATGGAAAAATATATAGTACAACGCACATTCGCACACATATAGAGCTTTATATGTCGTGTAGTGGTGGCAGGCTCAAAAGGCCCGCCACGCACTGTCTGAAAGTTTATTGAACGCATGTTTGGACCGCCACCGTACCAGAAAGTAATACATTTTATTAGCGCAGCAAGGGTGTTAAATTAAATAATAAATGTTTTCTCGATTGAGAACAAAAATTTGAAAATACTGTGTGATTTATAGGCCCATAATCTGTCTGTAGATTGTTGTGTCTAAACTGTGTCTATTAGCTAGTACTAAAAATTAAAGTCTAGAAACTTATTATTGAAATATGATAAAGTATTTTCTTAAATTAATTGACGTATTTATTTCATTTCAAAATAAACTTTGTTATTTCAACAATTTGTTTCTAGACAACACTACTCCTCCCTTTCTTCTACTCTTGCATTCCTCTCTTTCAATTTGTATTGGTGTCTTTATCATACCTATTTAAAACAAACCTATGATTAATTGTTAAAACTAAAGTATCCTGTGAAATTACTGGACATTGAACATATTTCTCGCGATGTAAAACACAGTGCAGTGACAAACTGTGTTTTGAAATCTAAAACCCGGGGTGTCACAGCAACTGAACTGGCCACGAATGATGCTTTCCATCAGGTACAAAACTTGCTCATCTTATCTTTCGACGATCTTTACACAAATAATCAAGTGGGCAATAAGTATAAAGATTGTAATGATAAAAATGATCTGATTGAAAGTAGTCCTCGACAAAGTCAAAGAATAGTAATGGACTGTCTTATAACTGAATTCTTAACAATAATGGTTCACATAACTCTTAGTTTTAAACTAAGTACTCAAGACACGCTGATGCTTCATAAGGTTCTCTTCTTCCACTCTCTAAATCCAAGTTTGACAGACTTTATTTAAAAAAAATAACGGTTATATACTGGAATGATGTGAACCGCGTTCTACGGTCCATTGCTGTTTAAAGTCCATGCTCCCGCATATTTGTAAAAGAAGTCAATGTCCGCAATTATTCTCACATTTCCCTTACAGCTAGGGCCGTCTTTTCTCAGGCGCTTCATTTCTTCTTATGCTGGAACAGTCTCGAATGTTCCAGATTCATAGTCCTAGAGCTCCTGGCTGGGGGAGACTTGAAGAACTTCCTCCGCGAGAGCAGGCCGAAGCCCGAGCGAGCCAGCGCACTCACCATGAAGGACCTGCTGCTGTGCTCGCTGGATGTGGGCCGCGGCTGCAGGTATCTGGAGTCCAAGCGGTTCATACACAGGTGAGATCCACATATTTACTACAAAACATGAAGACACAAGGTGCGGTCTTGTCTTGAGTGCCACGGAGGCCTCCTTGGTTAAGAAGTGAGGTGTGGCGGTGGTATATGGAGGAACACACCTAAAAACCATCAAGTTTGTTGTTTGAAGTCGATTAAGGAGCAGTCGCAGCGTAAAACACTACATATTTCTCCAGAGTTTCATTTACAATGGATTTCCGCAAAGTAACGCCTGATTCAATATCTTACCTATCTATTTAAATGTCATTTTCTGTCACCAGAAGGTTACCGAGAAGTGTCGTTTAAAAACCAGTTTTTTTTCCAACATCATAGCTTTAAGCAAAATTGGCAATGTCGCTTCAGGCGACTTTGTGGTCAAATTCCGGACTGCCTATTGTAAAAAAATTATTATATTAATAAAACCAACTGTGCGCCAACATTCTTCATTCAAATACGCGACAATTAACAAAAAAGAACATAATTTTAAATATCTACTATAGTTAAGGAAAGAATCGTCCAAATCGTTCCATTAATTGCTGTGAAAATTGTGTAGTCCAGTAAGAACCTCCTGTTTCGAAACGCCTTAAAAATACTTATCTAACCTCGAGCATACTTACCTATTGCGTACTTATTAAGTCCATTAAACACATCAACAAATCTGTTGCCATTCAATTCATCTTCTGTTATCTCTCTCTCCAGGGACATAGCAGCCCGCAACTGCCTGCTCACGTCCCGCGGTCCCGGCCGCGTCGTCAAGATCGCAGACTTCGGCATGGCGCGGGACATCTACCGAGCTGACTACTACAAGAAGGGCGGCAAGGCGATGTTGCCCATTAAGTGGATGCCTCCTGAGGCTTATATTGATGGTGTCTTCACCATTAAAACTGATGTGTGGTAAGTATATTCATAATTCATGTAATTGTACGCGTAGGAGAGCCTATTCTTTCTTTCCACCTGATGGACAAATTCATTGATGGAGAAAAACCGAAAAAGCATTGTAATTAGATTTTTGGCTTTTAATTCAAAAAATTGATTGGATTGTTGGAGGCTAAAAAGCCTCCAACAACTCTGTCATTTACTATTTCGGATTTGAAGTCGGAATTTAATCACTTTATCCATGGCAAGGTATTTAGACGATAATGTTACCTATCACTAGGCAAACTGTTTTTTAAACGAAAGCCGTCTGCCATCAACAAATCTAATCCTTACAGAAAATTATGTATGAAAAAGTGCATAGCCGTCCTTTTATGTGACTTTTATTTTATTGTAGGTCCCGGCTGTTTGTCATAAGCCCTTACAGCGCCTTGAAAATTCTGACACCAGAGTTGGCCACTCTCATACTAACTTTACTATTCCACAGGTCATTCGGCGTCCTGCTGTGGGAGGTGTTCTCTCTGGGCGTGATGCCGTACACAGGGTGCTCCAACAGGGAGGTGATGGACATGGTGTCCGGGGGAGGCCGCCTCGAGAGACCCACTGGTCAGTACGCTTGTAAACTGGGAAATTTATATATCTCTCTTGAGTCGTATTTTCTCATGACTGAAGGTCGTGGCTCCTCCGCAGAATTAAATCGTTGGGGGAGTTTCTTGGGCAGATACATCATGGTGGGCGCCTAGGTCCTTCCACGGAAGACACATGTCCTCAGATATTGTGGTCCTCAAACATGTTGGTTTCCTCACGATGTTTTCCTTCACCGTTAAGCGAGTGCAAATCCACACATACATGAAAATACAAGTAGGTAATTGGTGTAGGGCCGGATTCAAACCAGGGTGCGTCTGGATGAAAAGCAGACACTGGAACCGCTGAGCTACACTCACTTAGCTATTTATATATAAGTAGGATTAATAAAGCATCCCCAGATTCCCATATTCTCTACCTGTGTACAGTAAAGTTTGCCAATTTATTAAACACAAGCATAGGATAAACAAAAATAAAGAAAGATGAAGGATGAAAAGAAAAATAGTATGAAGCGCGAAAGTGCGAGAAGCATAAAAGTGAGAACTAGAAGGAATGAGAAAGATAATAAGGCCCCCGATTTTGTTCGGGATTAGAATAGAAAAAATAAAAAAACTGTCAAATTTAGTCATTCTGTCTCGGGTTTTGTGGACTTACGGATAGTGTGTAATTGTGGGTGTTCGGGGCTTCACTTTGTCACTTTTAGGACTTTATACATACCAAATATCACAATCTCAGGTTTGTGACTATGTTGTGCCAAAAAAGATAAACAGACATCAAAATACTCACCTTGGCTAGAAACAATATTGTTTGCTAAAGCTAGGTTTCACTTGATCGGAATTTATCTATTGGTAACATCGAGCTTATAATCCTAGCTCAATGGTTGGTAAGCAATAGGTAGTTGTTTTCAAAGATGGAACGTGTTTGCCTTTCCCTACCTATTAAGAATCGGTTCACTCATTACAAGTTTTGTTTGCTAGTAATCAAATGTTTAACTCCGCAGGTATTCCAATGGACATCTACCGATTGATGTGCGAGTGCTGGGCGCCGGCGCCGGAGGACCGTCCCTCCTTCGCACACCTCTACGACAGGATCAACATGTTCATACAGGTGGGTAAAATATTCACAGCAGATCAATGACAGATATATACTTTATTTACAAAAATAATACATAACAACAACGAAAGAAAAACTAAACATACTACTTCTAACTACAGCACTTAGAAAATCTTTAGAAAAGCCTAAAGATAGTCTAAGTGCTCCAGCCCACGCTACCAGAGGGCAGCGTGGTCGGCATACTGGCCGCATTACCACGCTGGATGGCAATGCTGATACGTTGAGTCTGAAATTGATTTGACGGGAGAATTAAACGGACTGTAGTTCTAGAAATCAAGGGGAAGGTCTCATATTGTATAGTTGTATTTGATCGAGACAGACAAATCCAAGACGATTAGTGAAAGTTTTTCTTCAGATGAGTAGTTAAGAACTGCGTTTTGCAGACGTCATTTTCAGACGAATAAAGTCGTCGTCGTCAGTCGTAGTCTGTCGTTTAATTTAAACATCTTCCTATTTAATCTTCCAGATTATTGAATTTAAAAAAAACTGTTAACGTGTTAAAACAATCATAAATTTCTTTAGTAGTAGTCTAAATTAACAAATAATAAAAATATATAATCATTTATAACTCAAGAACAGCTGAACGGATTTAGCTGAAAACTGGTGGCGAGGTAGCTTAGAACCAGGAGACGGACATGGGATACTTTTAATCCGGTTTTTTTTTAAATTGAATAAAATCCAAAATCGGCTTATTTCAGGACCCAGCAAGTAGCTTAGAACCAGGAGACAGACATAGGATAGTTTTACCCGTTTTTTTTAATCTAATGAAATCCAAAATCTGTTTATTTCAGGACCCAGCTATAATAAACACGCAGCTGCCGATAGTGCGCTCGCACCTGCCCCTGCCTATCGGCGTATCCTTCCCCAACGGCCATCAGGTGTGTACCCCTCTCTACCCTGCCTAGTTGTACCAAGTTTGATGGTTTTGAGGTGGTGTTCTAATTTAAGAATAAAATTTTCGGGTTTTTTTACAAGGAATGGGTTTGCACTTGACCGTAATTCGCCTGATGGTAAGCAATCATTGCGGTCTAGGATGGCGTTCCATCCTAGACCGCGAAGATTATTGATTTGACAGTGAATCGGTGCTTACTCAGTAAGAACCGATTCTCTGTCGCGCTCGATATTTTACACGTCTAATCCCATAGCACAAAATGCTTGTGTTAGATAAATATTTTTTCCGGGATGTTTCACGCAGCGTTATACATGTAGACTATTAAGCAAACGCTTGTGTCATATCTGGTTTGCGCCGGCTGACAAAGACTGTTTCAGAAAATGTTAGGCATCAAAATTGCGAAGTATTTGTTAATTAAATTTAGTTCAGAGAGACAGGTATAAATAAATCACCGTCTGATATATGTAGTTATTCTAAATTCTTAATAAAGAAGAAGTAAAAATTTCAGAACGAGAATCGCATAGCACCTACGAAGCAAATTTAGATTTGATTATACATATTGATCTAAATCAAAGTTTGGGTTTCTTTGATCAAAGTAATCAGAAGAGTAAATCAAAAGTCACCGCTCTTTTTGATTTTCCTGTGTAAGATCTGATGGTACTAAAATTAAAAAACAATTTAACTAGAACACCACCTAAAAACCACATCTTAAAACTAAACCAAATTGTCAACAATATTTTATGTCCATTGAATCCTCAATTACAACAACATTATTAACCCCCACACAACTTGAAAGTGCCCCTAAATGACGACATACTAATCTCCATTTTGTTTCCCCCAATGATTTCCGCTCTGGCTACTAGAAGCAAGTAACTGATTATTTTTTTACTACTTTTTTTTAATAAATTGGTGTTAGTCCGTGGTTGGATGCCTGCTTGGCGGCGCATGGAGACAGTTTTGATTTGTTTCTCTAATCCCTATTTATTACCTTCCTGAATGAGACGCGTAGAATAGCCCCTGACCTGTAGACTAGTAAGAGATTCATTGGAATATCGGTTGTGATGAGAGCTACAGTGGGATTTTGACTGTCAAACAAATAAGATATTGAATCAGGCGTTACTTTTCTGAAATCCATTGTAAATGAAACTCCCAGATTCCAGAGTTTCATTGTCAAACAAATGTAAAAGAGTGATGATACTTTATCATGATTTTTTAATCAGAAGGCTTGAGTGTGTTTTAAGCCGTCTTGATATGGAAATATGTTGGACTAGGATGAAAAGATTATAAATTTGGAACATATCACGAATCTATGAATCAGAATTATAATCAATATGTAAAAAACTGAATTAACAGATAGAGTTATGGTCAAAGCTACAGAGATTCCAACGACACATGCTAATGCACTATGGTCGAAGGTAGAGTTAGTATGCCTAAGCTGGAACCTACAGCTCCAGGCTAACAATCTCGGAATTGTAGTGGCATATTTATAAGAAGAAAAATTAATATTTATATTCAGGCCAAGATTTGTCTGGCAGTCAAAACATCTAAAACAAAATCATCATGCATGCAATCAAAAAACTAAAAGCTCATCATTAACAGAAATATCATCATTAATTTGTTTATTTCTCGCTTGCCGGCTATATTACTATATTTCAAGGAATCTCTTCGAAATACTTCAACAATGAGTGTTATACTTGCCTAGTAGCTATAGCGAAGATCTCAATCTGTTATTTTAAACCTCTACCCTTTGCGCTGGGTTTTATAAAAACTTTATATGTTAAAATTATCTAAATTATAAAAACTACCTATCAAGAATTGATCTTACCAGAGACAAATCATAATCATAATTACTATTTGGCTGATGGTAAAGAATAGCATACAAACATATCTATCTGCTTAGGTGGAATTTGCCTGATGGTAAGTAAGAATAGATTTATACGTATTTCCTTTAGTTTATGGTTTTACTTAAAACTTGTAATAAATGAGTGTTTACCAGATTTGTGTTTTATCTCTTTCTCATATTAAAACCAAATAGTCACTCGTCGATTTAAAATTAACTAATTTTCAAAACCGAGTTACCAAGTACATAGTTAAAATTTAACTGGTTTCATCTTACACTTTTGTGGTGACTTTGAATTTTAGAATATCTCTCTATTGTCTTTTACCATCCGGCAAATTGGAACTCAAGATATAAAGATAGTAAATATCACTTACATTTTATAGTAATATGATATAAACAAAATTGTTTTTCTAAAACCCAGTGATTTGAAATGCACGCGTAGATTCCAATTTTAAACTTGCAGGGGGATGGTTTGGCCAATTTATGAAACAGTTATCAAAGAAATTTCATGCAAGTCCGTGGGGTCTGTAAGAGGTTCTATAACATAATTTTGAGATTTAGTTTATGAAAAAAAAATGAATTTATTAAGTAGGTATTCAACAATACAGTCCACCATCAATAAAATTATCTTTTACAAATATGCCATATCACTTTTGCTAAGGCAAATCTGTAACCCAGTCCATATCAGAAGCTCTCAGAGTGACACCAAATTTACCACTCATGCGATAAGAAGAATTTCTAACCCTATAACTTGGTGAAAAACAACTTATGAGAAAACTTTATAATAAATTGAAGGTGTTAAGTAAGTAATGTACCCAACACAGATTTTTTTATCTGTTATTTATAATATTGTTATCATTTCAATTTAATACGGAATGAAATTTTCTGACCGAAGTCATTGTCCCTATTATTTTCGGATCTATACATGTTTATCTCTAAGACAGATCAAGCAAACTCCACGGACAGTCGCAAGCTCTAGTACAAGTTATAGTCTCAAGTTACAAAGTATACTTACCTAAGCATAAGCCTCCCCCCGCGCGTGTACTGAGTGGCATGTTGGGTTGGCAGCGAGGCGCCGCCAGCGACTACCTGGTGCCCGTGCCGCCGCACGACTCCTCCGTGGACCATAGGTAACGACACCAGCGGGATGGGTGGCCGGGGACATACTAACCATACGTATCATTGTATCACACCATACTATCGATATCATGCTAATATTTTATAAACTACGATTGTAAATATGGCTGAACTTACACGATAGACACAATTGTGGATATCTTGGTGGAATCTTTTCTGTGGAACCACCAGCATAACGTAATCGTTTCGACGTCAGCATTACATCAATAAATAGAATACAGTGAAAGGGATAAGTTACTGTTATGTGAGCAATATTTTTGTTTGTTGACAAAAAATCTTTAAATTTATTATTTAATACTTATAAAAGTAACAAATAAGTAGAAAAGAACTTAAATGAGATCTACAGAGGTAAAGTAATAAAAAATATTCATCCGCCAGCCTTTGCATGCTTTATCATTTAATTCTAACTATTCAACGTTTATAAACCTTTCCAAAATTGATGTTGTTCACATACCTTGTAAGAATTATTACGACATAATTAAACGGTTGCTTACGCTTGTCCAATTATTTTATTTTACTTAGTTAATTATATTGTCTTAACTAGTATTCTTCAGGAATATATATACCAAAATCATGACATATACCTACAATTAAGTGCTCAAAGTAATTTAATGTGAAAGTCAGTAGGTACATGTAATTGCACTTTATGTATGCATGTCATACAAAAAGAAATTGGACAAAAGTAGGCAATATATACATATTCCCATTGCGCTACAAAATCAGAGCGCCAAGCATGTTAGTGGTAATGTATTGTCCCTGTGAATAAACTGAAAGCTAAATCAAAATCAAAACACACATAAATTAACATTAAATTGGTCGCATTTGATCTACAACTAGTTTAATTAATTAATTTTCCATTGGCTTTAGAGTTATTATTGAAAGCCCCATTAAGAACAGCTGTGAAAAGTTAAAAAAATAATGTTATTCTGATTAAATCCGATTAATAATAATAACAACGTTTATTTGACCTCAATAAAAAGAAACAGGTATAGCAATAGAGAACATTTGAAAATTGTACTAACTATGAAATAGGGCTTAGGGCTATACACTAGTTGGTGAACCCTGGACATCAAACTAGGTCAGATTATTTGAACTCTATATATTCTTAGCTTAAAATTGAATACTCTTCAAAACCACAGTAATAAAATATAACGTAGGTACCGTATACATTAGCAGGTTTCTCCTAGGCAAACGTGCAACATCTTAGACTACAGTGCTTAACATCAGGCAGGCAGGCTGTAGTCAAACGTTGGCCTATGCCGTGTAAAAAGACTGAAATTATTGAATTCAAATTCAAATTATTTATTTATATAACTTATGAACTATTACATGTTCACTGCACTCCACACTAGGATAACCTGTGTTGTGAAGTGCAGGCTCTTCCTTAAGTTAAATGAAAGGATACAATCAAAGCTAAAACAATTTACAGAGTTATTCACGAAATAAATATTTCAAGAGCTTGCAAGCTCTTAAAGTTTTGCGTTAACCGAATCCGTCCTTAAAAGGTTTTGCCTAGACCAGTGCATCTGTATAAATATAAAACGTATTTTAAACATGGTTTCTAATACTAAATGTATATGTTATAGTGCAACGGATCCGTTGGTAGTTCATAGCAAATCGCAACCGGCGGCATTGGACCCCGAAGAACTAGAGGATTCACAATATCAACATCTACTGAAAGGTGAGCCTGTTATATAATATGCACATATACTTTCTATTATATTTAAGCAGTTATATGTAATGTCTGTTTTTATTATTTTACACTAGTGGGCGCCCGCGGCTTCGCTCGCATTATTTTGAGATAAAAAGTAGCCTGTGACACTTCTAAGACCTCATATTACTTACATACCAAAAATCATGATGATCAGTTCAGCCGTTTTTGTGTTATGGGCGCTAAAATACACAGATAAACAGACAATGTAAAAACTGCTGAAACGTGTTCTGTTATGGATGTAAAGATACGTGATAGTGTTAGGATAGTTAGACTCATCCAACACTCACGTGCCCGAAAGTCTATTAACTCGAAAGTCACTTTTCTAATCTAAAGTGATTAACGATTATATTAATTTATGTTACTTTACAAGTCTTTAAGGAAACTACTTGTTCATACAATACTACATATACCACTATACTCCCTGTTGCAGTATCACAAGAATATGGCAACATTCCCATGGGTCGCGGGCTCGAGCCTCGGTCGGGTGTTTCCCTCGCCGCCGCCGAGACAAGGACCGCTACAAAGTTTCTGCCGTCTAACTCTACCGACAGGTACAACTTAAACATGAACATTGCTGAGCATGGGTACCTAGGGCCTCCTCTTCATTATCCTCGCACAATATGCTCCTTGAGATACCACATAAATATGTCAATTTATCGTATTTGTATTTATATTTACCCTTTCCACCACTGCCTCAAAAACTACGCTAATTTCACTAATCTACTTATTCAGGCGCCACGCAGTAATATGCAACCACAACACAACTACTGTTCCAAAATGAAAGGCTGTCTCTAGTATTGCAATTATGACTTATTTCAATATTTCAGTACCAACAAAGTATTAAGAGTTATATGCCGCTCCGGTTGTAACTCCCCCGCAAATTTTATTCACTGGGGAAGTTTTCTTGGGCAAGTACATCGTGGTGGGCGCCCAGGCCCTTCCACGGAAAACATAAGTTTTCCGATCTTATGGTCCTTAGAGATGTCATGCCACTATAGCCTGTAATATATCCTGCAGACTCCTGAGCTCCGTGGAAGGCACGTCCCTGGACGAGGACACAGCGTCCGAGAGCGACATCCCCGAGAGCGAGCAGCCCGTCATCTGGGAGACCTCCTTCACCGAGCGACCGCAGCGCGCTCTCGACAGACCAGCCGATAATGGACCTGCTGTGAGTTATACATACATAAGCCCCAAGGATTCGCAAAAAAGTCTTCTAAAATCTATTACTTTGTTTCGCTAGGCGATACTGTTAAAGCCATAAGTAAGCTATTAAAGTTGTTAATTAATCATTTCTCATGATGATCTCTCCCCAGGTCGATAAACTAATAAGCATCACTCCAACCTCACCGAAGCCCCCAGAGAACGCTCTCTCCAAGGCAATAGAAGCCAACGTCATCGACAAAACTAACCACAAGAATACGCTTGTGCCGGAACGCAAGCCTGCTCCCATCGCCTCCCCAGACCCACCGCGGATCAACGCGTGGAAAGAACCACCCAAACTAAACCCCAAACCTAAACCACTCTGCCTAGACGCAGCACAACTAGAACAAAACCTGAACGCTCTCAAAAAGAATAGTGGTTCCGTAAACCTCACCACGATGAACATACTACCCCCATACATCAACGTAGTCACCCCGAACAAACTCTCCGAATCAAAAACCATACAAATAGACCCCAAGAAAGCCGTCATCGACGACCTTCCGAAAGAAACCGAGGCAAAAGAACCCAAGAAAGAAGAGAAAACCAAATTAAAGCAGTCAAATTCCGCAGCGAGTTTATTGAACGGTCCCATGACAGACGTACCATTCGCTGATACCAGCGATGCTACTTCTTCCAGCTCTGGAAGCAACCAGAACATTGTCAATAACCAGAAGAACAAGTACGGGGAGGTCATTCTCGGGAAGGAGAGGAACAAAGTGATGAAACAGGGTAGCAAGGGGGAGTTCGACTCAGAGATCAGTTGTTAGGAATATGAACAAGTGATACGTATTCTAAGTGAAGTGACATTGTGAAGTTGCCGCCGACTGCGAACGAACAGACGTTACCTATTTAGTAAATTACGGTGTACATATAGAGTAAGTAACAGTAAGGTCATTTGTGAAATAAAATATTTATTTGAACTCTGTTGTACCTTTGAAGTAATAGAAAGAAAGATGGCTTCCTGAAGATATGCTTATAGTTAAAAATAGTGTTTGCTCAACTTGCTCAATATTTTGCCAAGGTGTAGTTGAAATATTTTGAAATAGGTAAGTGTTTACTACTCGTTAGGTTTTCTACATAGATATTTCTAATTTTGTGGGAGGTTTTGTAACTTATTTTGGATAATGTTTTTGCTTTGTAGCGTATTTTTTATGGGAATATTGATTTAGCGGATTCCGTGAGAGTTGTAATATTTTTAACTGTAAATTGTATTGACATAAACATATTGAAGGAACGAACGCACATGCAAAAAAAATTCGCTCTATTAGATTTATTGAGATAAGGCCAAAACTAATTGCCAAACATCTTGGGCTTGGAATGGTCCATTTGATGATTGCTTTTGCCTAGTAAATAAGTAGTACTTACAGCCTCTGTAAAGTATTCCAGAAGTTATAAAATTGCCAATTAAGAGCTCATATAGATTTTTCCGCTCTTTTTCTTGAACTTAACTGTTTGAAGAAACTGGACTGTTATCCAACAGCATTTTTATAGCATAAATATAGCATAAAATGGACCATTTCAAGACCATAATTTATTTGATAAAGAAACGAGAGGGTATAATAGAATAGGTGTTGTTTTCGTCATAACTATGATATATATCACAATCCCTAGTTATAATATACCTAGTTGTAAACGTAGCATCGCTTAAAATGTTTGTAAATATTATAAAGTGTAGTGATTTGTGTCTATCCATCCACTGAAAAGTATATAATAATATTATGGATATGACGGACATTTTGTTATATGTAGTATTAAATGAATGTAATTTTAATTTTAAAAATTGAGAATTTAAAGTTGTGGATGTGTCCACCCAAAAACGATTTATTAATACTATTGATTTGTTAAAAATATCACCGCATTGTTAGACCCTTAATATATATTAGAAAATCTTAAAAAATAGATATTATGAAAATTGGGGAGTTTCATGGACTCGTAGACTGTTTATGTGAAACGTTTTTAGAAGTTCTTTATTAAATGATTGTTATTTAATTGTCGCCAACAACTTGATTTTAGCTAAGCTATGACATACAATTTTCAGGCAGTAATGTACCTACTATTAAAATCTCCTTTTTCTCGATACTATTTAGTACGTAGGTACTAAACCTTTGAAAATTTTCTAGCATTTTTTTGAAAATTTAACAACCTCACCTAACTAAAGCAGGTAAAGGTATAATGTAAAAGTACTTAGATAGTAAAAATGACAGCAGAAAACAAAAATACGTTTCACATAAATTCTATGTTTGCATGGAGCTCAAAAAAAGAAAAAAATGTGAAAATATCACATAAGGAAAGCTTTAATAACACTTTAAGATAGTATAAGACATTTTTTAATGGTTCTTTTGAAAATCAGAGTAGTGCCAAATTATATTATATTTATTTTCGCGTTACGTTGATGCATTTATCATGTGTTGGTATGTTTGCGGCATGAAATGACAGGGTATCACGATAACTTCTGTTTGTATAACATTGTTTACTGACCTACGGATTGCTTCTCTATCCTTGTTTACTATAAATAATACTATTAATAATATCACAAACTCGAAATTATTTGCCCAGTATAAGTTTAATATTAAATTTATTTTTGTCTGTTTAAAGCTTTGAATTTCATTAAAGTTGCTATTTTCTTCTAGTTTAAGTTTTAAAACCACTAAAACACCACATTCGGTGTATATCTTCAAGTATTGGAAAAAACGAGACAGGAACTTTGATTGTATTTATAAGTAACAAAATTTGTTCAAAACAAATGGATATATTAATTAAATAAAAAAAAAATTATAATGAAACTTATTGTCGATGAAATTTCGTTTCAAAAATAAGCCATTAAAACTGCACTCTAATCTTTAGGCCAATTTTTCTCAATTGTAAAAAAAAATATTCAGAAATTAGTCTAAATAAAATTTTCTAAAATGCCCCAACATCACGATTCACATTGTATACCTACATTTTCTTGTGAAAACTATAGCAAAATTTAATCTTAAATTGTATAAAATTTGGGTTAAATGTATAATTTTTTGATGAATAACGTTTGACGGTCACTTCAACGTTGCTCAATTTAGAATATTCATTTTGTATTAGAATTTCTTTTGAAAATCTTCGTTCGTTGTAAAAGATAAACGTGGTTGTGACGTAATATAGAAAGAGCCCAAAAACTTTTAAAGTTCCTTTTTATACTAAAGTGACTCTGAAATGTTATTCTTCACATTAATTCGTGTATTTTAACTAAATTAAAAAAAACCAGCGAGACAACGAAATCTGGAAAGGTGTCGAAAAATCTTGAGATCATTTATTTTTCGCCTTAAATATATATAGTTTTATAAACCCACCATATACCACATAGATCGTATCTCATAATGCTATATTAGGAAAGCACATTTATACATACATAATATAAATTAAGGTACGTATGTAAAATTTATAAAATAACAATAAAAACAAAAAAGTGTAATTGATATTCAAAATACATCATTAATAAATGTATTGAGTTGTTTTATTTATTAAATGTTACCCGAGCGAAGCTTATTTGAGACTAGCTGTGCCAGCGACTTCGTCCGCGTAGAATAGTTATTATCATAAAAACGGTTCTAGTGAGTTAATCTTAAAAGATAGACATATACTGTAGCGGACATTTTGTTAGATCATTTCAAGAGGAATAATTCTTTCATTCATATTTTTTTGATATCTTGAACCGTTTTCGCAGCGCACGCAACGTAAGCCCTCAAAGATGACTAATTTTCCCCGTTTTATCCCACATTTTCAATTGTTACTTCGCTCCTATTAGTTGCAGCGTGATGTTATATAGCCTGAAGCCTGCCTCGATAAACGATATATTCAACACAAAAATATTTTTTAAATTCGCACCAGTAGTTCCTGAGATTAGCGCGTTCAAACAAACAAACTCTTCAGCTTTATATTATTAGTATAGATAGGTAGGTAGTGTGTATGTATGGGTTAGTTAACCTATCTACATTGACAGGCCGAAATATCAAAAATCTTTCGCAATTTCAAAAGAATGCCATAATGGGGTTGGCAACTGTCAAAGTGGCGCTAGTATAGCTAGTTCCCAAAACATTGCTATTTTGTTCGTACTAGTAATATATTATACTGTAAACTTTTAAAATGACGCGCTGTATCGTAACAAAATGCTCAGAAATTGGAATACATCATTTTCCGAAGGACAAGAAAATACTAAAACTTTGGTTGAAAGGCAAGCCGCCGGGAAAAATTCACTCCAACAAATAATTCGAGGTTATGTCGTAAGCACTTTGTGGACAGTGATTATGAAAAAATCAGTAAATACACAGGTAAACAGCTAATCAACAAA
The DNA here is from genome assembly GCA_964023185.1 of Macaria liturata. Classification (NCBI taxonomy): domain Eukaryota; kingdom Metazoa; phylum Arthropoda; class Insecta; order Lepidoptera; family Geometridae; genus Macaria; species Macaria liturata. The sequence goes on along the minus strand of OZ026807.1, from coordinate 13,450,493 downwards.
TATAAACTCACGAATCAAATAATAATTTCTCATCTAGCTCTTAAGATAAATTCTTTGATTTATGTTTTTTTTGCAGGAGTTGAACACCAGCATAAGGGTAAGGCCGCCAAAATTGTCAAATATATCACAAAAGTAACACAACAGATTTTGTGTTACCGTTACACAAATGTAACCCAAAAGTAACACATCTTACAACAAACAACACTGTCAGACAGCAGTGACAGCACAATGACAAGGGACCTAGCTATGCTAGCGCCATCTGCATTTGGCTTTGTCCGGCCAACCCCATTTAACCATAATCTATAAAAACATCGACTAAATAGTTTGTGGACTTATTACACTGCTCCCTAAATTGAACCACACTTCATGCCTAATGCAAAAATAATCATATCGATATAACTGTTTTGATTTAGGACACAAAATATCAAAAATACTAACCATACGGTATACATGAATTTAATTGATACCAAAATTTTTAGTCAGTTAAAATAGGAACTTTAAAATCAATAAAACAATAAATTAAACAATTTAAACGTAACATTTATTAACCTTTATAAGTACACAAAATACAAAACTAAACTATTCTCTTAGAACACGTATAACTTCTAATCTTTATAACCATTTACAATCAAAATTTGTTATATATTTATTATATAAATTCTATTCTCAACCAAAAGTGGTATTTTGGATTATTTTACGTAAGTTTCCAGTGACTGAGTGAAATTAAGCAAAGAAAGTTTCTTAAATATTATATTACACAATGTAGTAATTCTTAAAATAAAAAAAAAACTAATTACGAACGTAATCACGGATTCGAATTCTCTTGACAGTTTTTTAAATATTTGACACATACCTACTATTTCGATAAAAATAGTAGAAAATCATAGCTGTCATCGTGAGATAACTTTTATATGGCCAAAAACAAATGACATAGCTAGGAACAAATATATGCATGAAAAATTGATTTTGGCGTTATAACAAAATTGTACAAATATGACGAAATTATGAATGTAAGCTACAATTTGAGTATCTCCGTTTTCTAGAACGACAATCATTTTAATTATCCCATCAAATCAACTGATTAGCCAATCAGAGCGCGTATAAGGTGATTTGATATCTGCCCTCTTAGACAAGAGGCGTATTTTAGTGAGCGTACTGTGGCTCGCAATAAAATAGAATAACCAATATAATTAATAAAATGACCAATGTATGGGAGTGACGTAACAACACCCCCGCGGAGCGCGTCGTGATGTCAATCCCATACATTGGCATTTCTACTCCGTAAGTATGAGTCAGTACGCGCACTAAAATACGCCTCTTGTCTAAAGGGGCAGATCAGATTAAATCTAGTCGTTGTTCTAATTAAATTATTTATGAAATTTTGAAAAACTTACATGTAATGTTTTGGGACTAAGTGTTGTAAGAACAGTATAAATGTATACCCTGTTAATTTCCATCAGTTATTAAATTCTTAGATATAAGTCATTAAGTAGTTTATATTCTACACTACTCTGTGCTCCGTTGCATTTTGTAAAATAATTGTTATTGTCGGTCTGAAACAATAGAAGATTTTAAAATATGTTAAACGTTTATGAAATAAAAAAGCACGTCACATTAAATAAAAATACCTCACCATCTAGTAAAGCTAATTACCCTACGCTGCAACAATGCTTAACATCAGACAGGCTGTAGTCAAACGCAAGCCTATCTCACGTAAAAAGAAACTACAAATATGTATGTAAGTACTTCAAACACCTACCATCACGGTCGAAAGAAAGGGTTAAAATTCGAGTAATTACTAAAAATAGATACAAAAATAACAAAACGACAAAATTACTGGCATATTGTTGACACAGAATACAGAGTTTGTATACCTATATACAGAGTGGAGTGTTAATTTTCCATGACTTACGTAGCGCATATCAAATCACCGTGAGTAGTGAAGATCTCACGGTGTTTTTACTATCACGGTAAATATTATGAGCAGTAATTTTGAACAAGTTACCTGTTCAGTTAGTTACCCTTACAGTTAACAGACTTATACACATAATTCACTGTATACATAGTTACCTGTACAATTAGTGACCTATACAATTAGTGATCTGCACAATTAGTTACCTGTACAATTAGTTACCTGTATAGTTAGTTACCTGTTCAGTTGATGACGGGCGCGTGCTCGAAGTCTCCCTTGTCGAGCCGCTGCGCCTTGCTGGGCTCGTACACCAGCATGGAGGCGCGCGCAGGGCTCGTCTTGTTGCGGTGCATGTCTACAGTAAGCTGTATAGTTAGTTACCTGTTCAGTTGATGACAGGCGCGTGCTCGAAGTCTCCCTTGTCGAGCCGCTGCGCCTTGCTGGGCTCGTACACCAGCATGGAGGTGCGCGCGGGGCTCGTCTTGTTGCGGTGCATGTCTAACAAAACAAAGATTCATTGAACAACTTTAAATGTATAGTTTCGACCTTTGACCTTGAGTACTATACAATTGTTTAGATATAGTTTTCACTGTTATTATTGTTCGAAACCCATCTCACATAAGAACTTTTATCTGTATTTTGTTTAATCGTCCATTCTCGAACTTTTTGTGTTGCCCCTTCTCTCCGCGACCATGTAGTGATAAAATCGTGTCCTATCTACTTTGTATATCTATAAAATATATTTAGTTCAAAAGTTATCCGCACATTTTAATCCACGCTCGAACAATTATACTGGTTGAAATTTTGCAGTTTTCAAGGTCATAATCGTGATGTTTTCAAGGTCAAAAGTGAGCACATATCAAGGATTTAGTCAAGACCAAAACGGTGTAGTTTTCCAGGTAAAACTTGGTTATTTATTAAGGTCATCATTTAATAGTTGTCAAGATCATCATTTGATAGTTTTCAAGGTCAAACTTTCCAGGTCGAAATTATCTTCAAGGTCAAAATCATGATTTCGAGGTCAAAACTGTATAGTTTGTTAGTAAGCTTTGGAACACTTTACCAGAAGCGTGTGTTTCCTGCGAACTACAATCCAGGGGTTTTCAAATCTAGAGTTAATAGGTATCTTCTAGGTAAACATGTTACACCCTAGGCTCCAGCAATGCTTAAAATCAGGCACGCTGTAGTCAAAAGTAAAAAAAAAGCTTACAGGGGTTCATCATTGAAGTGTTCTATGTCAAGTCACAGGTTACAAGTATTGATAGCACGCAGCTACTCACAGCGCAGACTAGTCCTGCGTCGCTGCGTGGCCGCCACCTCGAGCTGGCGCCGCACCAGCTGCGAGGCGGACGCGGGGCGCGGGGAGAGCGCGGGGAGCGTGCGAGACACGCCCACCTCCGAGTACGCACTCTTGCTCGTATAGTCTGCAAGGATAGGGTGAGCTAAATTAGGATGGTGAACTATGAAGAGAACCAACATTATACCAATCCAGGCAGGACATATATTTTGACAATCACACTTTGCGATATTCAATATATATTTAAGTTCGTAATTACTGAATGACGCCTTAGTGAGAAATTCTGCCTTAATGAGAGAAAACGTAACAGGTGACGAGTGTAAGGCCCTTCGTACGCAAGTCTACGCAAATCTTCGATACTCGACGATTTTAGTCTCAAGCGACTACCGCCATACAAATTCATTGAGGCTCGTGCACTAGTTGCGTCGCCGACATTCGTCCCGCGACTCGCGTCGCGGCTTTCGTCGGCTACCTGCTTGCCTGTCGAGCGATATTCAAGATGGCGTAGCAGTTAATGAATATTAAATTTGTTTCCGAGGTGGAGAAATATCCTAATTGGCTGAAGAGACAATTCACGTCTTGCGATTCAATGCCGTTTGTACGGACCGTGCGCTACTCGATACTCGCGACACGATACTAAAGTTGTATACAACATTAGCATCCAAGATTTGCGTAGCATTGTGTACGAAGGGCCTCAGTATCAGTACCAAATGATATCTCACCTCTCTCAGTAAGCAGTATCTCACCTATCTCAGTGAGTGTATCTCACCTATCTCAGCGAGTGTATCTCACCTATCTCAGTGAGTGTGTCTCACCTACCTCAGCGAGTGTATCTCACCTATCTCAGTGAGTGTGTCTCACCTATCTCAGTGAGTGTGTCTCACCTAGTTCAGTGAGTTTATCTCACCTATCTCAGTGAGTGTGTCTCACCTATCTCAGCGAGTGTATCTCACCTATCTCAGTGAGTGTATTTCACCTATCTCAGCTAGTGTATCTCACGTATCTCAGCGAGTGTAACTCACCTCTCTCGGTGAGCAGTATCTCTCGGCGCACCACGTCCGCGTCGTCCAGCCGCACGTGGTGTTTGGGCGACATGTGTCCGTCCCACGTGTGATTCCGCACGTCCGTGTGGGTGAGCTCCGTGTGCTCCGTCAGGACGTCCTCGTCCTGGCTCGAAGAGTGGCTCTGCGGCTCTTGCTGGGAATTGGAGGAATCAAATATTTTAGTAGTGTAAGTGAGGGCGTTTAAATAGAGTACGCATCAAACTTTTATTAGGTAATTTTGGGCGCTTCCGTGGGTCGGATGACACGTTAAATGGTAGGTCCCGGCTGTTTGTCTAGTACGGCAGTCGTTAAGCCAGGTCAGAGGTCCTTAGGGCAGCTTGATAAACTCTCGACACCAGAGTTGACCACTCTCATACGATAAGAAGAAGAAGAACGAATTCAAAAGTTTTTTGCTGGGAAAAAATTTGGGATAACAGATTAGCAAGGTGTCTCACAAATTCGGAAACTTTGCACTCGAAGACGCAACGCCAATCAGAGGCTGCTAAAATAACATACGTGATCCACCATCACAAATTAACATGTCGTAGGTATAATTGACGTTTCGTATTCGAGTGAAAATGTCCTGAGTTTACGAAACACCGTACAGGGCGTACGAGTAAGTAACTCGTAAGTATTATTTGTGCAAAAAATACGTACGAGTAAGTAACTTGTAAGTATTATTTGTGCCAAAATCTAAACATACCTTAATCTTCTTAAAAGTGGGACTAGATTGCGGCCGCATCATAAAGTCCATGTGCTGGTTCCCTCCACTCTTGTTCCTCACAATCGGAGACAGTTTCCTGTACTCACTCCGCGGCTCCAACTCTATCCTCACCGCTTCAGTCACTGCGTTGGCCCGACCGAACAACGGAGACAGTTTGGGCTTACTCATCTCTGACTCCATACTTTCAATAGTTATAGTTGAATCTACGCTGTTAGTTATCGGCTTTACTATGATGAGACCGTCGCTCTTGTTCAGTTTCTCGTGGTTGGATTTGTCGACGCTGAAAGTTGGGTTTTCGAAACCAGTTTGAGTGCCGATTTCATCGCTAAATGAGGCGGTGTTAGATGCTTTGTTGAGCATACGTTTGCGGCGCTCTAACTCTGCGTGTATGTCTGTTTGCACGCGTAGATTGATGTCGCCGTAGCGACGGATTATGTAGTTAAGGAGCCAGTGGTAGCCCTTGCGAAGGCCGGGGTCGATTTTGGGCTTTTTTGAGCGGTTCTCTAGAGACTGAGCCGTGTAGGACTCGACTAGGGTTGGACAGCGGTATCTGGAATTGTTAAATAATATCTACATTTAAAAGTGATAAACACATTGCAGTGAAGATCACAGATACGAGCCAGCTAATAAAAAAGACAGTCGAATTTCATGTAAAATATTAAGAATACTTGTTTTAACACCTTAGTATATATGTAGTTAATACGTATATATGTAGGTTTACAAAAAAGACACATCATGTCGTTATAAGTACGATACATTATTTATTGCCAAGTATTAAAATGCCTTGAAACATAAACAAACCTATATAAGTGGCACAAGCCACTCACTCTACTTGCAGGCTAGAGCTACCCACTTAAGTAACCACATACATATATATCGTTTTCCTATCGACTCCTCTCCATCCTACGGTTGCCTGGAAGAAATCGCTGGTAGCCAGTAAATAGTATAAGGCCGCCAGTTGGAGCATTATTTTTTAAGTCTTTTATGTTTCTGTTTGTCTTTTTTTTCTGTGTGTGTTACAATAAAGAGTTTTATCTATCTATCTATCACATACTCAGTTAAGCACAAGTTACGCTTACTTGTTGACGAGTGGTTCAATGTTAAGTTTGTCGACCACGTCGATGTCATCCAGGGCTCCGGACTTGTCCTGCTTGTTGGCCAGCACCAGCACCGGCTTGCCTGGAAGGTAATCAAATATTATTTTGAACAGTGATTTTATTAAATTAAACAGAGAGGGCTTTCGGACCGACGTTCGAGGCGACACCACGTTGTCCTCATGACTGGGGGTCGTGACTCTCCCACAGAATTTATTCGTTAAGGGAGTTCTCTTGTGCGGATACAACGTGGTGGGCGCCCAGGTCCTTCCACGGAAGACACATGTCCTCGAATTTTGTGTCCTCAAACATGTCTGTTTTCTCACGATGTTTTCCTTCACCGCTAAGCGAGTGTAAATCCACACAACTTGTAAATACAAGTCATTGGTGTATGGCCGGATTCGAACCAGGGTGCGTCAGGATGAAAAGCAGACAATGGAGCCGCTGAGCCACACTCGCTTGATAGATAAATATAGACACTGGAACAAGACATGACTTTAATCCAGGATTAACGCGGGTAACACACACAGCGAGACGCTGCTAAAACATATCTAAATATTACGAGCATATCTATGTATCATATGTACCTACATATTTACAAAAGAAAAGTATATAAGTATTATATCCGTTATCTAGTACCCACGACACAAGCGTTTGCTTAGTGTGGGGCTAGATGGCGCTGTGTGCAATGTTCCGAAACATATATGTATTTATTTATATCTAAATAGAACGTGGCCTCCGTTTTACTGACAGGTATGTATGTACGTAAAAATATTAAATATGCAATTTCCATATCTAATAGATTATTAGCTCCCTGTATGTTCGATTCATGATAAGGAAGTATTGGAAATTATTGTACCGTGTCCAGACGCGCCGATAACAATGTTAATTAGTTTTACATACACATATTAAAATACCCTAATTTATAGAAAAAGTGGGATTATCCATATGATAGCTTTTGATACGATACTTATTTTATCCCATCCGACTAATTGTTTAAATGCAAAAGTTTATGCGTGAGTAGGTATCTGTATGAAATTGGTATGGTGATATATTATATTCTGGATTAAACATAGGCTAATTACGATATTGAATCAGGCGTTACTTTGCGGAAATCCATTGTAACTGAAACTCTGGAGAAATTTAGTTTAGAAATAGTTTTTCCGCTGCGACTGCTCCTTAACCGACTTCAAACAACAAACTTGATGGTTTTTTGGGCTAATTATTATCCAGGATTAAAACGGGTAACACAGCTTGTAGTTAGAATGTTTAAAAAAAAACACAAGGATATACTTATGTACCTACATTCATAAAATATAATATCGGCCGAAAGTAATAATGTAGGTAGTTACAACTCAACAGATCCAGATACAATCCTCAAGAAAATTAGTAGTCAAATACAATTTTGTCAATCAATTTTAGCACTTATTACCTACGCAACAAAGCTCAAACTCACCTGCAATCTTATCATGTGACAGCACCTCTTCAAGTACAGTCCTGCACTCGTCCAATCTCGAGAAATCACTAGAATCCAACACAAAAATGACTCCATGTACCTCACTATAATACTGGCCCCATATCTGCCTAAAGTGGGGCCCCCCGCCTAAATCGTAAATAGTCACAGGCGTGTCTTTATGCACCAGATTAACAGCCTTAAACCCAACCGTGGGCAAAACTTTGTCATCTTTCTCGCCTGCCAAATTATTCACCGTTTGAGTTTTTCCCGCGTTGTCCAACCCTATCAGGATCAAAACTATGTGTCGACGCACATTCCGGCGCCTAAATACACTAGCTAAACAATTACCCATCACTTATCAATTAAAAAACGCGGATTCACAGTAAAAAATCACTTTTTCCAAGCCATTTATTCGTGTGACTTTGAATTTGTCGCCGATGACCATTTGTAAACAGAAATGTTTTATTTGTTGACACAACGGTTGCCAGTAGTGATATGGCCAGTGTGAAATTCATTCGTTGTGGCAACCAAGTAGGTTTTATAACCGTGAAAAGTTTTCCCTCGGCAAAATCGTGAATTTTGCTCAAATGAGTTTCTGTTCGAATTAACGCACCAAAAAGATAGTCACTTTTTAATTTCGAATTCACCATCTCTGTCAAAATGGCGGTCAGTTGAATTTATTTACATCTTTTACGACTTTTATAATCTGATATCTACGAAAATCAAGAAAATACTAAAAATTTTGCTGAAAATAATATGGTAGTATGAAAAATAAATATTTAATCTTTACGGTGTTGTTGTTTCAAGGCGACAACAGCTGTTTCCATTCGGTTTACTTAGCTGTGAGGTCACAAACATTCTGTTATTTGTATAATTACTTATATGAATAATCAAACAGTATTTACTAAATCAGATTATATTGATACCTCCATACCATACTTACTTTTTCATAATTTTTGTTATCTATGACAAGTGTTTGCTCAGTGTGGGGCTAGATGGCGCTGTGTGCAATGTCCCGGGATATTTATTATTTCATACAGAAAGAAGTTTTATTGGTAAATGATGCTTCTATCAATACAATCTTGGAGTGAATCATTAATAATAATAACTAACTATTATGTCATGAATAAAAAATGCATATAAAAATACATAATCAGATATTTTTAATCCAGAATAATAATTAGCAATAAATACAGGTACAATTTGGAACAATACATATTATATTATTTACAAAGCACTACTTTTATATAATGAAAAATGCGTTTTCGTTTTAGTTTAACCATTTTAAAAATTGCCTGTATAAATAATATAAAGGAGGTTTGAAACTTGTTCCTAACTTTTTAATGTACACAACAGCAACTCGTTTTATTATCTGTGGTTATATCACAATCCCTTTGGAAAATAAATAATTGGGGATTTTAATGATAAACTTGTAGATTTCTAAATTCCTAATAAATATTTGCCAGCGAAAATTAAATATCGTAACTTAAATAATATATAACTTTATGGCTGCTTTATTTGTACAATTTAGTAGGTAAAGATTTTTTATTGGCTCCGTGCGACAGATTCATAGTTTTTTTTTAATTTAGCCATAAATTCATAACTCGACGACAATCAACAATTCTTTTAATCCTCAATCAAAGTTACTTTTTCCACCAATTTCCTATGATTTTCCGTATCATTCGTTCGGCAAATAAATATTTGTTAAAAGAAAGAGTTTCATTAATTCCAATTTCAATGTTGCCAGGGCAAAAAAAAGTTATCTAAATCGCACTGAAATGACATCGTTATTTTTCACAGAGAAATAGGCTAAATCTTTTAGATTATTGTCCATTTCTATCTCCCTGCCCTCCATTTGTTCGTCGAGCAGATATAAAGTTGGTTTCCCTTTATGTCCGTGTTTGGAGAATATTCTCTGCGCCAGGGTGACCAGTTTTTGAACGGCCATTGTTGATGGGAATTTCTTCAGTAAAGTGTTGCCAGTTTCGTCGCGGAGTGTGATCTCCAGTAGCTGTGAGGTGAGGGTGGTGCATTTAGGCACCTTCACTAGGAGGCTGTCATCTGGGACGCCGTATTCTGGGGAAAAAATAAATAAAAACCCTTTACTACTATTACAACCATAAAAATTGTACGGTAAAGGAAAAAATAAGCTGACTATACGAATAAAATACTACTTTAATATATCCGAACTTTCCTGTAACAATAAAACTTGTAGGTTTTGACGTACAGAATAAAACCAATATATATTACAATTAGCAAGTATTCATTTGTTGGTTTGGTCTATTCTCAAGCTACTCGCAGCGACTGCTTATCGTGATTTAAGAGAGAGTGACAGGTTATTTTTTATCTGTATATTTATTACTTTTTTTTTACTACTGCACGCCCGCGGCTACGCTCGCATTATTTCAGGATAAAAAGCCTATGACACTCCTAAGACCTCATAATACCTACATACCAAAAATCATGATGATACATACGTTCAGCCGTTTTTGCGTGATGAGCGTTTAAATAAACATAAGACACAGATAAACAGACAAAATTTCTAGAAATTGTTGGAATGTGTACTGATATCAATTTGAGGTATCTCTAAAAAAAATTATATAACTTTATTGTTCAGACTTTCGACCCTCTTAGCTTTATTATATGTGTAGATAGATAGATTAGGTATATACCTAATTGTGTTTTATCTATCTATCTATATTATATTATTATATTATATATTATATGACTGGACTGGAAATATAATTTTATTTCATAAGTACTCGCTGTGACTGGCGTGAGGCGGCCGAGACCGAGATTCATGGAGGGAGTTGGGGGAGACCAGCGCCCAGGAGTGGGACAATATAGGTTCATGAAAAAAAGTACTTACTGTCAATAAGTAGTTGGAACCTGCAGTGGTCCAGATCGAAGGCGCGCGCCGCCGCCGCCTCCAGCCGAGATGTCTTCCACTCCGCGCCGTAGCTAGATTAAAAAAAAACAATTGTTTAATAAATATGCCTGTCCAGTATCAACTGTCTATATTTTAAATAATATTCTAAAAGAACGATTAAACCGTTGCTGTTTACCTGAAAATCAGCGCTGGAGAGCAATCTGCAGCATTAATGCTGAGGTATGACCTTTTTTGACGCACGGGATATATCAATGTAACGTAATATCACCTTTGTATTCTACCTGTTGTCAACTTTTTTATGTATATATTGTTGTGTCCTGTGTGTCAAAATAAATGCCTTGAATTCGAATGAATTTGAATTTAAACCGAAAACATTTCATTTCTATACCGTACATTTAAGTTATAGAGGTTTTTTTTAAAACGAAGAAGATAATTCATTGTACATTCGACATGAAACCATAACACTATTACATAATGTATTAAATAATTTATTTATTTACTTGTACGACTATTTGGATAAATATTTCTTTACTTCGAGTTTGTTATCTGTTTCTTCATCCAAGTTATTTTTAATCCCGGATTAACTTTTCTTAGATTGTACTATTCTAATTCTAAGGTGGGGGCGATGAGTCCTGCACTATTGTACTATTAATTAATTAATATTTTTTTCTTTATTACGTATTTAAGCATATTATCATAGTGTTAAGAGTGGTTTTTATGTTCAATGCATGCAGTGTCTATAGTAGGTAGGACATGCGGCTTTGTTTGTAACCAACAACTGTATTGTTACTTGTATGTTTGCTGTGTTGTCCAGTTTATAGACCTAAATAAAAATAAAAAATAAACTTAGAACCCCAATAGTAATAAAATGATATTATATTACCGTTTCATGTAATCATATTCAGCGCCGCGACGATGTTCCGGGGTGATGATTGAACCGTTCAATTCCTGCAACACACAAATTAACACTTTAAAAATATTTATTTTAAAAAACCTATTCTGGTTCTATCATTTGTTTTTTTTTTTTTACCTGAAATAGGCTCACGCTTGACTACAACTTGCCTGATGTTAAGCAACGTTATAATCTATGATCTAGCGCGCTTGCCTAGAAGAAACCGGTTTACTCTCGACTTGAAGTTACTAAGACTTGAAATGTTATCATTACTCGTTTTATTCATGTGCAATAACTTGTAACAAATAGTTCATGTAGTCTTAATCAGTAACTTCGTTCGGTCGTGAAAATATTCATCAATAGCAAATATTACGGCTCTTCTTTACAAAGAATTATTAAAATGTAAAAAAAATATTCCATGTTCTAAAACAAAAACAATTTCTTTCTTAATTGATAAAATGATGCTAAAATCTTTTGTTAGGGATTATAATGTTTATTTTTTTTGTTTATGTATCTGCCAATAAGAACTCCCCTAACGAATTAATTCTGCGGGGGAGTCACGACCCTCAGCCAAGAGGAAATACGACTGGGAGAGAGTGAATATCGATTGTCATGAGACGTAAGGTCGCTTTCTTTGGGCATATGCAAAGAGGATCCCTGTATGAATTCCCACGGTTGATCCTCGAAGGCAAGATTCCGGGAAAAAGAAGCCCTGGCCGTCAAAGGATGAAATGGCTAGACGACATCAAGAAATGGACGAAGCTAATCTACCCGCATCTAAAAGAAGCAGCATGGGATCGCAAGAAGTTTTGCCAACTGATCTCCGAAATTCAATAAAGATGAAGATGGCACCCGATGATGATGATGATGATGTACATAATTATATGATATGATATTGTACCTGTAGTGTTCCTATTTTAGCGATGATCATCTGCGAGCCGGTGTCGTAGTCCTCCTGCTCCTGCACGGGGTTCTTCACGAAGTACAGCTTCTTGAGGCGCGGGAGCTTGCCCAGCTCGCTCAGGGAGCGCCACTGGGGGGCAAAAAGGCTTATCAAAATGAAACCGTGTTAGAGGCCCCCAGGGTCACTGTATCACTCACAGAGAACAGAAACATAGTTAGATAGGGTAAGTGGGCTCCGTGCGAACGCAACGGTGCAAAACGTATAATAATAATCGTTTATTTGCACTTAAAAACTATTGCTTATATATTACTTAGGAATATACATATAATAAACATATATTGCTTATATATTACTTAGGAATAAACATCAGCTCACGAATGATGAGTGCTATATTTCCCCCACTAGGTCACCTTGTGTCGGGGGAAATTTGCTCGTCCATCAGTATTTAACGTACCTCATAGACTCACCGCTTGTCAGTCGACGTGACGTTAGGAAAACAAAGCTATTGAACCATTGCTTGGTTTGTATAAGACGAATAACAATAAAGTAGTTCTTATGCCGCAATAGATGATAACGCATAACAAGCACTCACTGACGCTCGCTAACTCTTGATCGAAGTGCTGCCGGTGCTAGGATTTTTGCGGACATTGGGTTTCAAACAAACATTCTTAGAAGGCCATTCTCCCTTTGTTTCTGTTATCTGTGGCCTCACTGGTACATTAACAATGACTGACATACAAGAGTAAATGCCTCTAAGCCATGTCAGAAGCCCTTCGGGCGGTATTAAATTCTAGGCAACAGTGTTGGTTACAACTAAGTACTTATATTAAACTGACTTCTAAAAAAGATGTTCTCTATTCGCCCCATAAACATAAAATATGAGGGAGTTAATACATATATGCTTATCGTACGTTTCTAAATACATGGTAAACTTGATTTCACGAGAACCATATGTGATATCGATACAAAAATCTCATCAAAATCATTCCAATAAAGGATTTAATTTTTTTTAACATACATCATTTTCTAAACAACAAATACTCACATCAGCAATCTTGTTCCTGTTGAGGAACAGCACCTCCAGGTTGTGGAACAGGTGGCCGCTGTCTCCGGCTCCGAACCGTATCTCTCGCAGCTCGCAGTCGTTCAGAGAGAGCACCTGCAGGCTCTTCATGCAACCTGGGACATTATATGATAAGAAAATATTTAAATTTTAATGAGAAAGACATCATCTTATCATCAAATACCGGACACAATTGTTATGTGATGTTTTTAATTAAACTTTGTATGAAAAAGCGAGTGTGGCTCAGCGGTTCCAGTGTCTGCTTAACATTCAGACGCACCCTGGTTCGAATCCAACCCTACGCCAATGACTAATTTTCAAGTTATGTGTGGATTAGCGGTGAAGGAAAACATCGTAAGGAAACGGACATGTTTGAGGACCACAATATCCGAGGACATGTGTCTTCCGTGGAAGGACCTGGGCGCCCACCACGATGTATCTGCCCAACAGAACTCTCCTAACGAATTAATTCTGTGGGAGAGTCACGACCCTCGGTCATGAGGAAATGCGACTCAAGAGGGAGTTAGGTCTGAAACCAATTATATTTATTTTATAATTCTCCTCCCTCATAAGCCACTACTACCTGATTTGCGATTCTCTTGCCCTGGTGTTGCTTTCAATTAGTCTAGCCATCTTTGTACGAATTTTGTTACTTTTCTCCTAACAAGACGCGCGTACATTTCTATTAAAGTCTGGAAAAGCTATGCCTATTTTGTAATGAAAAAGCTACAATACTTTCTAATTGATGGGTGGATTTCTATCCGGTACTTTTGTATGTATTGTGAATTGCCTTTGCAACTAGTGCATTGATCATTCCCGTCTCTGCTCTATTATGAAGACCACTGGAAGGAGCTAGAGGTTGAAGTTCCGGATAGATTGTAAAAATATCATAAGTTGTTTAACGTTGCATTGTAAGTCCTGCCTTTTATCATACTGCGGCATTCATTGAGCCAAGTCAGAGCCTCTTAAAACTCTTGACTCCAGATTTTGCCACTTACATACGATGAATAATCAAATTGTGACGTCACAGCCAGCCCCAACGGGAGACCAGCGCTGATTGCTTCCAGTATTCAGCATTATACTGACTTGGGGCTGTGTTGGGGCAGACTTATTTATTTATTTATTGTATGTACCAAGTATATACCTAGGTTGATGACTTCAAACCACGAGGACACAGGGTTCCCGTCCAGTCTCAGCGTGGTGAGCGCAGCGAGCGTGCTCGGCGGGTGGGACATGTGCAAGATGCGGTTGTGGGCCGCTATCAACTCGGTTAGCTGGAAGTAAGGAATAATACACAAATATACATCACTATTCACTAGACTTACATTTAAAAATTATTGTAATTTTTAACATCTTTTCGTCTACTTACTTGGCAAAAACGTCGAAAGCCGATACACGTTTTGATACATTTCGAGTACCGAAACGTACGTCAGTTTTCGAAGTTATATCAAGTACCTAACTAAGTAAGACCGATCTTGCTTAAAAGTATTATAATACCTACATCATGTAGGTACATATACGTTAGACACATCTAACCCAACAGAACTTCTCAAAAGCGGCTTTCTCAAACGGCCCTAAAAATGATAGTCGTGTCTCGGTATTATGTCCTCAAATAAAATTATATCTATATCGTTCTGGCCTTCTGAATGAGAAGAAGGAACCAAAACAGACAAACTTTTGTCTTAAGTGATACATACATAAGTAAAATTTTAGTTACTACTAGTGGACGACCGTGGCTTTGCTCCCATTATTTTATGATACGAAAAAGTAGCCTAGCACATTTCTAAGACTTATACATACCAAAAATCATGACGATCCGTTCAACCGTTTTTGCGTAATGAGCGTTCAAATAAACAGATAAACAGACAAAAATTATAGAAACTAAAACAAAACGTTTAATTATCAATTTATAGTATACCCAAACATTTTCTTTCTAATATCCCCTATGTTCAGATTTTTGACCCTCTTCAGCTTTATTATATGAATGTAGGTATAGCTCTAGATAGATTTGATATAGATATTCTAAGTACTTACGTTAGGGAATAAATGCGAGAGCGTAACAATGTCCGTCCAATCCAGATCGCATACAGAAAGGTTCAGCTTTTCGAGGGCGGAGAAATGTACGGCGTTCTGAGCGAGTGTCTCTGGCGTCATGTCGATTGACATGCGGTTCTTGCTGTAACAAATAATTATTTATTTAGTAGGTACAAAGTTTTATTACATGATTATACCATACACACTTCTGCCCCAGGCTTTACTCCTGTTAAGAAGTATCAAAGTTCCAGACAAATTTGTAACATCTACCACAGCCTCTATTTTACCCCCTTAGAAGTGGAATGCCCAAAATTCCTTTCTAGCGGACACATAAATTATTATGCGTATTTATATAAGTACATGTCAAATACAGCCTGATCAGACTAATGGTTTGGTCTGTATTGATAGATCAGTCAGTCCCCTTTGCCTTTTATATACTTGTACTAGTAGTTGCTCGAGGCTTCGTTCGCATTATTTCAGGATAAAAAGTAGCCTTTGACACTCAAGACCTTATACTGCCTACATACTAAAAAACAATAATCACAATGATCCGTTCAGCCGTTTTTGCGTAATGAGTGTTTAAATAAACAGACAAAAATTCTAGCAATTGTTGGAAATTGTTCATCAATTTGAAATGTCTCCAAGGTTTTTTTAAATATCTTCTATGTTCCCCTCTTCAGCTTTATTATATTGTATAAGTACATCGATATTGTAATTGGTCAATTCGTTTTATAAATTCTATTTTGCTAAAGAACCCAGACCTCAAACACCAAAAACCCTCACACTCTCAACAACACTCACTGTAAAACACTCATCACGCTAGAGCCCTCCGCCACCTGAACAGGTTCCTGGAGGCACTAGGGGAAACAAAAACTACTATACTCACATATTTTTATATTATTACATTGTTCTCCAAATACTAAGTATTCTGTAGTCAGTCAAAATATATATAATCCTACTAAACACTTCTGCCATAAAACTAATATACTAACACAGATTACTATTATTATCAATCAATTTATCCTTATTATTTTATAATAACAATAGGTTAACCATTATCATATAAGATTTAATTACGAATGTATGTCACTCACGTCACGAATGTTTAGTACTTTAATTGTCATTATAAATTGGTAACAATCGGAAGAACCCTGAGCTCCGCGACACAGGGAATCCTACAGCGGCAGCCAGGGAGCAAGTCATTAAAAAAAATTTTAGAATAAGACAATGAAATTGTGAAATTGTAATAATTGCCATTATTATTTGAATCAATAAATTATTATTATTATTATTATTATTATTATTACCTCGCGCCAGTTGCAGAACAAGTTGCAGGACACGTCCAGGGAGAGTATGTTGGGGCACAGGGAGGACATGTTGCCAGGATATATTCTGCTTGTTAGTGACAACCCCTGTGTTACCTGAGTGCTAGCTCCCGCAAGTTGGGCAGCTGCTGGGACAGCGTGATGACCTCGCGCCAGTTGCAGAACAAGTTACAGGACACATCTAGGGAGAGTATGTTGGGGCACAGCGAGGACACGTTGCCCGCCACGGAGATGTTTTGGTCACTCACACACACGTCTTGGAGGCGGTCGAACTTTCTGGAATGAGGAAGACCATGGTAAGAAAATCTTCTATAACATAAAAATGAATTGCAAAATCTGTTGTTAAGTGCATAACTCAACAATGCCTGGACCAATTTGGCCCATTCTTATTTTCAAAGTTCAAGGATGATTTTAAGGCGAATTTATTGCTATTGTATAAAGTTCACTGTTGTTGTGTTCCTAAATAAAATCCAACATCAAAATTGGTGTCATAACTGGAATCCTATGAGTGACAGCAGTATTTTGTTCCGATTTAAACAAATATATGAGAAATCAAATAACAACTCACTGTTTCTGATGTATCTTCTCGAAGCCCACCATCTCAATGAAGGGGGCTCCCATCTCTCTCTTCCACTCATTGATGACCGTCCTGCGGTGAGCTGCTACTGTCTCATCCTGGAAATAATAGAATAACATTAGCTACATCACATACCATTTTGACAAAGCCCCTTTACAGCTGCTTTATTATTAGAATTATTACTAATGTATAAAATTATTAATTATTGACTGTGGTGTAGTATAAATGTATAACCAACTTGATGTGTCGTTATGAACTATTTATTATTTTGTGAACCACTTGTAATAAAATATCACATAACTGACAATAAATGAATCTGAATCTGAATAAAAGTTTAAGATGCTTTAAAGATACATGTATCTGGAAGAGATTGCTCTATGTGATTAGGCCACCCAATGTACCTAGGTTAAGTCATATTTCTGTAAATTGTTAGGTATTTTTGTGTTTTCTTGTGTATAATAAAGTTATATTTATATTGTATCTGTTTAAACATCATCAGATGGGCAAAAGAGAATGTATTCAGAGATGTGACATTACTTTTTTTCCAATAAATGGGTTTACACTTAAGTGTAATTCGCCTGATGGTAAGCAATCATTATGGTCTAGGATGGTTAAATTTGTTTACTTTGTTACTTTGTAAAGCCAAGTCTTACCACTTGGTTTTCTTATGTGCACTTATTTGCTCTTACTTACAAAAGTGCTGGTCTTTTAGTAAGAACAATGCAGGTGTGAAACATAAATGTTTTCAAGTTATAATGTAAGTATTTGGTACAAAACTACCTATACATCTATTTTTTTGTGGTGATGAGCCATGAAACTTTGAGGTTAGCATCGAAAAGTATCAGTTATTTTGATCTGACAC
Source organism: Macaria liturata (assembly GCA_964023185.1). Lineage (NCBI taxonomy): Eukaryota > Metazoa > Arthropoda > Insecta > Lepidoptera > Geometridae > Macaria > Macaria liturata. Next base: position 13,432,420 of record OZ026807.1, on the reverse strand, counting down.
AAGATTTGTTTGTCTAAGAATTTGGTTTGAAAAAACCGTAAAATATTAAGAAAATAATGTATGACTCTTGTTTTCACTGTAATCCAGAATACAGTGAACAAATAAATATTATTATATCAATGACCGATACCAGTTAGAGAGAGAATAAATGTTACAAATAATAAATCAATTACTCAATGTTATGATATAAATATATTTGAGAAAGTAAGCAGATAATAAATCACTTTCTCATGATAGATATTGCTCTCTCATAGAACTTTAAGAAGTTTACAAAACAAAATTTATTACCATTGTATTGTTTCGACTACAAGGTCCAAAGGATGACTCATAGTTGTTACAAATTCCAAAATTAGTAGTTATTCAAAATTAAAAATGTTTACTTAGGTAGGTATATATTTTTTTCCTTCATATAACACTTTAGACCTAAAGTAACATGGAATTAAAACAATGAATTCAATAGATCAGGATGTAAACAGACTTTGAAACACCTACACAATTTGAATCATTGACATTACAAGCCCATGTAGGCGTCATGACCTAAAACTTCCTCCAGAACACTTTCACATCACTTTTGATGGTGTAATGAGGTTTTACTAACACTTATAGTTTGAAACTTACTTCACGATCTCCATAGTACTGCCTGATAGCGTCAGCACAAGTTCGCATTGGAGAAATCTTGTTCGGACGAACGAAGGATCCAGCGCCAGGTTTTGTGGTCCTGAAGTATTGTACGCCGTCCACAACGCCGTCATGCTTGCCTCTAGCATCGTCATCCCATTCTACCCCATACCAAACACCCTTATACCCCTGAATTTCACCGATATACTTCACAGTACCGAAATCAGCGCCACTCTTGATCCGACTACCGATATGCACTTGTATCTCATTGTTGTCGATACCGTTATGATTGTCCATGCTCCCGTTGTAAAATTTTGGTATTAAATTAACAGGCATTGCGCCCACCATTATTTTATGTTTTCGAAAAAAGAACTGTTTATCAAATTGAAAAACAGACTGGATGATGGAAACCTCGAAAAACTGCTGTCAGAGTCAGAACTCAGACGGAATCGGAAATGTCAACAAGAGAAATAAACAATAGAACAGTGTTGAGCATACCAATATTTGAAAACCAGTTTATATCGATAGTTAATCGATTAAATTGTAGAAAAAATATATAATACTAGCTGACCCGGCGAAGCCTGTTCCGCTTTAGAGATTTTGGAATATATTTTATATACTTATTTTTTATATAAAAAGTATCCTATGTCCATCTCCTGGTTCTAAGCTACCTTTTCACCAATTTTCAGCTAAATCCGTTCAGTCGTTCTTGAGCTAAATGGTGTAGGTAAGTAACACCACTTTCTTATAATATAAATAGATTTGAAGTTAAATAAGCCAATATGTATTTAATTTTATTAAATATCTGATAAACACACATATAACGCGGGTTTAAACCGTAATAATTTCTAATCATCCACACTACGTTGTAGGAAAGTTAGTTGACGCTATCTACTAAGTATATATAATAGTGGTGTTCACAGCTTCACTCACGTTCAGAAATACTTACCTAAAACTTGCATCCCTTATTTCACGTTTTTAAAAGTGGCATTTCCAAAAATCCTTTCTTAACGGATGCCTACGTAGGTACGTTATTTATAACATCTATCTGTACGCCAAATTTTAACCCGATCCGTGCAGTGGTTTGGGCTTTGCGTTGATAGATCACTATGTGAGTCAGTCAGTCAGTCATCTTTGAGTTTTACATATTTACACAAATTTAGGGACCAATTTGGATGAATACTCAAAGTACGAAATTTATACGTTGTGACCCACAATTTTTTTGACATAATAATCGATTATAAGTTATATTCGATTAATATTTTATCCATCACTAGACAAATACATAATGTTGCTATATACAAAAACTAAGATTTTCCTCCTTCAATGATGTATCAATAGATGGCGGTAGAAGGTCGAAACTAAAATGAAAATTAAAAATATAGCTCTGGAAAATACTTTGAATATACGAATATATAGGTAACTTGTTTGTGAAAATCACAATCAGATTTACCCAGAACAAATAAAACATATTGTCGTAACGCACTGAAAATCTTTATTCTTTTATTTCAAAATTAAAACTATCGAAAAGTTGTATGTATTACAACTTATTATTTGTATTTTAAATTTTTCCTAATATTTATAGTAACAATGTTATAGTATAGATTTATTCAGTTACAGTTAGATTTCAGTCAGGCACTACTGCAAAATACTGGAATTCGCTATCAAATAGAGTTCAATGTTCCATTTATTTTCATTCGGTTCGCCGTCTCGGCGCGACGCTAGCGTCATCTCGCTCTGTTCGCAGACAGACAGTTTGCACTCCACCATCCACTCGGCTCGGCCCACGGACACGGAGCTTTTTCGTAATCGGGAACGGGATTCGGGACGAAAGTTTTTGACAAAAATGGCTACCGACCGGACAATCCCAGACGTGCACTTTCGTCGATAACGCGAAAATGAATTTGTGTGACAGTGAAACAGTTTTTCTAAGTGAATATTTGTTTCGTGCTGTGTAATCATGCTTTCGGATTGATCTCAACAAAGGATACGGCTGTCAAAATGAGGTACGTAAGTTCATCGCTCCACCGAGCTTTGGTTAGCAAAACAAATAAATAATTATACAGATATTCATGCACGCGTCGATCTATTTACGTACAGCGATAATTAATCGCTCCGGTGGGTTACTTTTTTGCTCCCCGGCATGTTCTTTTACTCAGATTAGAACGTAAACATGAGACGGTGCGGTCGTTACGACTCATCGATTAGTCGATTGCAATAGTAATTACATTGTATTTATGAATGGAAACGTAATTAGGGACAATACGAGCACATGCATGGGCCACTATTTACTTACGAAAAGAGGTAAAAAATCAAAAAGTTATTATTTCTTTGTTAGCGCGCCCCACACGTTGTAATTTTCGAATTTGGAACAGAATTGTTTTTGGTGGTTTCCTTCTTATTTTCTAGTTGTGAGCCAAAATGACGCCGAATATTTGTAATTTACTGATTAACTCGACCTTGTGCGTGGAGGCAATTCAATAAATTAGGGCACATTCTGTGGGGACGTTTGTTTTACATGCTTCATGGAATTGGGGTGGCCACAGACCCCCTGCAAGGGTGTATTTTATGACTAACACAAACCCACCTTCACATAATATACCTTTTGCAAGAACATTCCAATGCAGAATGTATTCTTATCAGGATTATGAGTAAGATAGATAACATAGTTTATACCTAATTACAAAGATAAGAGTGAACCTGCTATATTATAGGTAGGTTGGTAGGTAAATCAAAGTGCATAAATGTAGCAATTGTTTATATATTTTATTGGCTGCTCTAACCATACAAATACTAAAGGTCATTGACCTCTAGTAATAAATTCTAATTATGCATTTTGAATTTCCTTTGAATTAATAGCAAAAGGCTGTAAAATATTGTCTTGGCTTGATAGTTAGGATACATACTTATTCTGTTTTGATTTAATTCCCTTTTCCTCATCTTTCATCACCTATGGCGATAAGGCCACCCAATGTGTGATACTTTAATTTAAGTATGTTTATTTCTGTTTTGTAAATTTTGTGTACATTAAAGTCTATTCTGTTCCGTTCCGTTCCATTCTATTCTATTCTATCTTTCATTTGTCTAAAACATTCAAGGAGCTTTTATATTTTCTAAATATTGTTCTATAAACCAATTTTCCTGTTAATATTTAATCTAAGTAGGTACATACTAAATTAATTAATAACAATGATACTACAATTAGTTTTATAATTGATAACTTAATTGATTAAAATACCCAGTCATTTATTATTTTTGAACTTAAATACAAAAATTTAAAATTGTGTGATTTCCAATTTTACACCAATGATCTTTTCTCATATTTGTGGAATTACTTATATTTATTAATTATTGAAGATAAATGTGATAAATATATAAAGAAATAATAAATCTATTAGGTATTTGTGGAAACCATAATTAAGAACACAGGTTTTTTTGGAAATATCATGATACCCACAACTGAATTGTATGGTCTTAGTATACTTTTTTGATTCTGTAAAATAATTAAGCATTGAACTTTAGCTATTTTAATATTGTAGGGTCTGACATACATAGGGAGACTGACATAAGGTACTTTGTAAACAAAAAATATAAAAGCAAAGCTGCAGGCATCAACTAACTAGTTATTTAGACGCTATGTTAAGACTCTTTAATTTCTATGTTTGTTTTGTATTGTTTTGTGTGATGTTTTAGTAAAGTAGGTATTTATCTATCTATCTATACGGCTTCCAATACCCGGAATACCGAGATCTCGGTATTCCGGGATCCCGCGTCATTTTCCGATCCCGTGTGACGCGGGATTACTGTCGCGGGATCCGCGGGATTTGCGGGACTGAAAAAAAGCGTGCATGCGACCTCTCACGAGCAATACACTTGGGTTCATAATAAAAAAAAGAAATGACTCGCTATGAATCAGGGGGGTCAATGGGAAAATATCTTACATTTACATTTAGAGCCTTAAAAAGCATACCGTCGAGAAGTGTAGAAGCCGAAAGGACATTATTTATTTACAATACTTAAATAAATGTGGAGTTAGTTGATTAATTCATTATTTTATTTGCTTTATATAAATATGATTTTATCAATATGCGGGATCCTGCAAATACCGAGATCCCGCGAGATTGAAAATGAGTAGTCCCGCAAATATCGAGATTGAATTCAGGCTGCGGGATTGGAAGCCCTAATCTATACATATAATAAAGCTGAAAGGGTTGAAAGTATGAACATTGAATTTACTTATTAAAAAAAATAGCTTGGAGAAACTTCGAATTGATAGGAGAACACATTCTAACCATTTCTGAAATTTTGTTTGTTTCTCTGTATATCTGTTTATTTAAACACTCATCACCCGATAACGGCTGAACAGATCATCATGATTTTTAGTATGTAGCCAGTATGAAGTCTTAGGAGTGTCATAAGCTACTTTTTATAAGTACTGAAATAATGCAAGCGAAGCCTCGGGTGTCCACTAGTAGAAAATACTGGCTCTTTTATTTTATGGTATAGTAGGGCCCTAAAGATTATCTATAGACTATATTTAATTAAATATAGACTAAATTTTTTTAACAGTTATTCCAAATAATCAACAGCACCAGTTAGCATATTACAAAATGCTGATACACACAACACGTTATTCAGCCCAAGGCCAGGTCAAATAGTTCTCAATCAAAATAACATTTACTTTGAAGCTATGACAAATATTACTTAGCATTTTAATTAGGTATGAGGCAGGTATGGTATTTATATTCTTAGTCATTTGTTAGTCAGACGAATGATATCAGAGATGTATATTTAGCAATTTATTACACTAAAATCTGTAAGTATAGGTAAGGTTTCTGTTCTTTACTAGTGTATGCCTGTGTTCGCTTATGTTGCTTAGGGATAAAAAGTAGCCTAAGTCACTGTCAGGGTCCTATACTATCACCATACTAAAAGACATGATGATCTGTTGCTCTGCTGTGGCATGATGTAAATGTGAAGAAGAAGAAATATAACTTAATGAGATTGAAATCTTATTAAGCAAAATTTTAAAGTTTTTTTAGGACAATATATTAAACCTAACTAATTAACTGAGACCTAACTAGATAAGATACTTTATTAATGAACAATGACATCAATAAAGCCAATACACAAAAAACAAATGAAAATTTAAGTTTTCAGTGAATAAATCCATCTGAGTCCATCATGTTATTCAAGTTACCTTGAAGGGACCGGTTCTTGGATGTCTCAATGGCAGGTGTGGGTTTAGGTTTTTATGGAAGCCAGACACCAGTTTGGAAGTTTTATTGACAGCTTGATTTACATTAATGAGGATTATATACAGGGTACATTATCATCATCCACAGCTGTTGGGTTATAATCATGTCATGAGTATTAAGTATAGAAAATAAATCACTACACCATTGTTCTACATTTTTCACATGATAATAACTACTGCTGTTTTTATCAACAAAAGTCTCAAGTAAGTGTGTTTTTGTGAACATATCTTTATTCTATTTTAAAAAGCTTATTCTGGACCATTATGTTCGCGCCATCTACTACCAATAACTATACTTAGTGTTGATGGAAACTGAATAAGTTTCTTTAAATTATAATAAAGTTTATCTCTCAACTCCAGAATTGGCCACTCTTTTTCAATAAAAGAAGAAATTAGCGAGGTATTTAAATATGTACATATTTTCAAAGAACCACAGAATAAATAGCAGCCTGTATGTACATCTATTTCCTCTTTTCATAACAATAATGTCAGAACAAACAAGCTGTTACAATACATTTGCCACTCCCAAATGAAGCAATTACAAATGTCATTTCCAGGCACACTCTAATTAGCACAATTCATGTTTTACATCACTTTGTATAGATCATTACTTGTATATATGTATAGTGAAGGTATGACAATAATTGAATGTACCTATTTACTGATGAAACTGTTATTAGATATTTACTTAACAGTAGGTTAAAGTTAGTGATAATGATTTTATACATATACTCGTAGTTAGGTCATATGCTCAAAGTTACAGGATTTTATTGCATGGGCTTTTTATTAATTACTATTGTAATGGATAAGGAAGTAAGTATTTAGTTTTTTTTTACATGATATAGGCTCACGCTTGATTACAACTTGCCTAAAGTTAAGCAACATTATAATTAATAATATTTTGTACTTACACAATAATAATTCCTTTTATTGAGGGTTTTCCCAAGTTTCAAAACTAATAATTGGCTTTTGTAGGTAAGTCATTAATATTTAACCTTATACAAATTTAAAAAAAAAATTATAAGCATTATCAAATAAATGATGTTTGTGGTAAAACCTAACAGAGGTTCTATGAGATAAAACTTAGTAGGTACTCATAGATTCACTCACACTATAAACATATTTAAGCATCAGTATCCCCATCAAGCCACCATTTGTTTACTTTATTAGGCTGCCAACAGATGTGGACAAGACAATGGGGTATGTTTGGAGTGTGTGGCCAAGCATGGCCTAGATATTTTACACTTATGTCTTTACTTTAATTCTATACAAGTGGACGCCCGCAGCTTTACTTGCATTATTTCAGGATAAAAAGTAGCATATGACACTCCTAAGACCTCATATTACCTACATACCAAAAATCATGATGATCTGTCCAACCGTTTTTGCGCGATGAGCGTTTAAATAAACAGACAAAAGTTCTAGAAATGAAATAAAAATTTCATGTGAATTATTTATTGATCGATAATCATTGTATTTGATTAAGTAGGATTGTATACTATAACAGGGTCTTTTGCGAAGAGTTTCAATGTTTTGCTACCTTCAAGAAACTTGGTTGTACCTAACTTACCACAATCCTAACAATGTGCAATAGAAATGCATAAATTATGAATTATGAAACTGCTCTCGACTTAGTTAACAGAATCTTGGCACAAGTTTAATTTTCATTCAGCCTAGTTAACAGTTTCTTGCGTTTTCATTTTTTACGATGTTCCGGCGTTCGCAATGGTTTGCAAGTTTAAATTTTTAGCTGCTCTAGTTTTCATATGATAAAAAGCGCATTTTAATAAATTTCCTTTTTCTGCAATGTAGTAAAAAAAGAACGTTAAGTACTAATGTAACTTTATATCATTTCAACCGACTTTTGAAAAAAGCTTCGTAATTCGACTGTTTTTTTTTTCTGATTTAAGTAAAGAAATCTTAAATTGACTGAGATGTGACTGAGTTATGCAGTAAGAAATAGTTATTTAAAAAATCCTTCTTTAGGACCCGCGGTAAAATAAAAACCTCAGATAAGTCACCTATAATACCTTAATAATAGGCCGCCCACTTGTGCATTCATTTATAGTTTAAGTCCATTTCATATTGTAATTTATTTTGGTGTGCAATAAAGTGATATTGTATTGTATTTTAATACCTATAGGTATAAATCATAAGCTATATCATACACATGACTGCTGTATGAATAATAATGTACTATTAGAATACAGTTCCACGGCGGAAGTACATAGTAATCCATATTTGTATGTAATGTCGATTGTTCACAGTTTTGGTGCGGTTGTTTGCTTGTTATTAACCGACATCGGCAAAAAGGATCATTTTGACTCGTATGTTTTTTTACATGGAATGGGAATTGCACATTAAGCATACCTATACAATACATTGTAAGCGATCATTACGGTTTAGGATAGACTGTGCTTACCCAGTAAGAACCAGTAAACATAACGTTTGAGATTTTGAACTCTGTCTGTAGTAGATAATCATAATGATCTGCTTAGTTATTTAGCATTATATACACGAGTGCATTTATTTTGTATGTTGTGTGGTACTAACTAATAGCGACCTTCGGTTTTACTCGCGTTAATCTGGAAATCAGGTCAAAAGGATAAAAGCGGAAGTGTAGCTACGGTCTAATTTATTTCCATATCAAATTACTTGAAACAAATCGCTTTGTAAAGTTTGAGAATTGAAGGAGTAGGTACCTATAAACATGCACAAATTTTTGCCTTACAATAACTACTCGTAATTGTCGGAAATTGGATGGATGTACTTTTCTCTCTCTGACGTATTTCCTTATGACTGAGGGTCGTGACTCCCCCGCAGAATCAAATCGTAGGGGAGTTCTCTTGGCCAGAAAATACTTAATGTATGTTTTTTCGGAAATTATGTATGGCGTTATCAATACGTACTTATAATAAAAAAAAAACTTTTAGAAGACTTGATAACCTCCTTTTTTTGGAAGTCAGTTAAAATACGCAATGATCTCGTTAAGATGAATGAATCACAACTTGCTTGATTCTTTATAAGTCCTTACTTGCAAACTCCGTCATACTATAATTAACTTCCAATAAAATGGCACAAACAGTGACTTTCCTCAGTAAGTAGAAACCGAAGGAGTCATGGCTAAAGAAACAACGTAAGACTAAGATGTATGGGACATTCTTGTGTTCTGAGTATAGTTAGAGTTAATGATGACTAATACAGGATTTCTATAAATGTGGCGTACCTATAATAAATTAAATACAGATGAAAAAATAGTCTTAATTCATTGAGCGTTTTGCTTCGACTTTCATAGTGCGAACTGTCAAACTGTGGAATTCCTTGCCGGATTCCCTATTCCCCTCGAACTATAATTTATCGGTCTTCAAATCGAGAGTGAATCGGTTTCTTCTAGGCAAGCGCGCTAGATCGTAGATTACAACGTTGCTTAACATCAGGCGAATTGTAGTCATGCGTGAGCCTATCTAGTTTAAGAAAAAAAGGAGCCTAGTTTTTTTTTAATTCATCATAAACACAACTTACAAAACATGTACCTACATGTTTTGTAAGTTGTGTTTATGATGAATTAAAAAAAAATAACTAATTGAAAAGTAACTTATAAGCTAAAAACTTATAATAAACTTATTAAAACATATTATACATACATACTTAGTGCCTAGGTAGATCTGTGTTTCAACAGACTTAGGTTTTTAAGCGGGGTTGACGCGGTCATTCTTTGGATGGGTGTCCAAAACGAGTAGCATGAATTCCATTTTGGCGATTCCGTCAGTGGAACGTTTTCTGTTTTTTTGATTAAGTTAAATTGCAGGTTCGCCATAGCAAATGTCAGAGATTTCAGGAGTAGTTGTTTCGTCGTTCGAAAAGGAAATGCAAAAATCTTACTTACATATTTCAGTTATTTTAACCATTTATATTTTCATACACTCCTTTCATAAATCAATTCACAGATACAGCATTTCTAAAGAATTTTAACAAACGTTATAAATAAACAAGCATCTCATACTTTGGCGCTGCAATTTTATTTTTATTTTTAAACCGATGCACTCATTTAGTACCGTTGTTTGGTTTGTTTTCTTGTGATTACTCGTCCACACGCTTTGCAAACAGATGTCAAATAGCATACTCAGTCATCATCATTATCAGCTGTTTATTAAGTATCTTAGTTCAAGATCTAATGATTCAGTATTACAAAATGAAACCATTTTATATGTAATTAGTTTTATTTGTCTAATAACTAGTGAAATGCATTTTTATTAAAATTTGTACTCACCAAATAACTACCTATAGAAAGTAATAAAAATACTATGTTCGTTTCATTTCATTTACTCTACCAACAAGAGAGTGGATGGAGTACCTATATTCAAATAATGTCTCGTAGTTTGGCTGAGTGGGCTGTTTGTTGTACGTCTGTTTGCCAAGCGTGTGGACTGATATTGTCTTATCGAAGCTATAATGATTGGAGTTTATACGTTGCAATCGAATGGGCTTTTATCTGAGTCATTTGTCGCGTTTTTGTAGCCTGTGACTAATTAAAAAAAATGCAAAGGTATACTGTGAAATCATTCTGAACTTCTGGACACTTCCGTGAATCTGATTAGGTACGTCAAATTGTAGGTTCCCGCCTGCTTAAATGAATTAAGTATTGCGAACTCTGCTGTCGAAAATATTTAAAGCGCTCTAAGGCCCTCTCACACGATTAAATCACACCCTAGAAAAAAAAAAGTAGGTAACTAAACATGTCATAATCTACAAACTAGTTATGTACGTATTAGTAAGGATGAATGTCAAACATTTCAAGAGGCGTGTCTCCAAGTTAGGGAAGCTCTGGCCTACGATTCTTTCCCATTACTCATCTAGCACAAAGACTTGTCTTCGTGACTGTTGTTTGACGTATTGCTTCAGTCTATACAGGGGTACTATTTACTAGTATCTGTATTATTGTTCTATTCTGGTTTACCACAGCCTAAAATTAAAATATGTACAAAACGGTTTACATGTTTAGGGTAAATCTATCGATTGCTTCGCTAAGCTAGAAGCCTGTATCGAAGCAACCATATACCTTGGGATCCCACTGCTGGGTATAGGCTTCCCTTTGTATGTGCATCGATCTACTTGACAAACTTACTTCCGGTCAAATTTTAAACACGAGTACTTAATAAGAGAAGTTCGTAAGAGTTTATTGTTTTCTTTTTCATAACAAAATTAAAAGCAAGCTATGAAAATAGATACGTCGTATGTACATACATACATACCTACTTCCTTAGTTCATAAAATTATTTTTGCTCAATTGTAAAGGAAACTCTTGATTCTAATATTTTTTTGTATGACCAACTCTCTCTCTTTTGAGTCGTATTTCCTCTTGACTGAGGGTTGTGACTCCCCCGCAGAATCAATTCGTTAGGGGAGTTCTCTTGGGCAGATACATCGTGGTGGGCGCCCAGGTCCTTCCACGGAAGACACATGTCCTCGGATATTGTGGTCCTCAAACATGTTGGTTTCCTCACGATGTTTTTCTTCACCGCTAAGCGAGTGCAAATCCACACATAATTTGAAAATACAAGTCATTGGTGTAGGGCCGTATTCGAACCAGGGTGCGTCAGGGTGAAAAGCAGACGTTGAAACCGCCGAGCCACACTCGCTTACCTCGCTACGTACTCGCTCGCTACTCGTATAACCAACTACTTATAGTTAATAACCTAACTTAAATAATCAAAGCTATAACCCTGTAAACTAAAACTGTACCACTAAAGCCGGTACCCTTTGTCGGCGCTATTGTTAATGACTTTTACTTTTACACTTTTGATTTTGACCTCGGGACGGAATTAGGTGGACTTTGAGAAATGGACTTAGACATCTATTGTTTTGGAAGTGCTAGTTTTTTTAGTTCTGTTGAGGTTTTGGATCATATTTTTAAACTAGGTAGAAAGTTTATGACTTTATTTATCTGACTTCTGAATAAGCAGGAAGTTTCTAAGTCTCCATTGACTGTATTTCAACTAAGGAGCTACAATCCAGGTGTTTCAAATCTAGAGTTAATAGGTATCTTCTAGAATTGCGGAAGAGTATTGCTCGCTTGCCCGCGAAATCCCCGCCCGCCTTATCCGAGACGAAGGGACGTCGTGGTAGGTTTTAGTCGGTAGTGGAGTCTCATTAGCTCCGAGCCCGACATACACCGCTGCCCAGCTGGTAGGTTGTTATTTTTTTTTTCAGAATGTTACAGATTATACGTGGTTTATTAATTAACAGCTATAAAGCCTGTATGATAACTCTTCCATCAATAAAAGTGCATGAAAAAAAAACAAACCTATCCTTCGTAAAATTTAATAAATAAATAAAGCTCCTATTCATACATATTCTCACTCACTCGGTTGGACAATTTTCGCCATCGCTCTACGCTCTCAGTGTCGCAATTAGCGGGTAGCAAGCCATAAGTGATAACGATTTTATATTTTTAAGGTACTTAACAAAGCTTCAATTGAGATAGAAGTTGTTTTAAACCTACCTTTTGTTTTTGACTTAGACTTATAATTTAGCTTGAATTATCTGTATAGCAAGCACTGATACATTTTTTTTTCAATCAACATATATTTGAGCAGCATACTGCCTGAAGCTACATCCGCATGAGAATTATCAGTCCGCTATGTGATAAAAAAAATTAAAATAAATATAAACGTCAGTTTCGTCCACATATCGGATCCGACCAAATCACCAAATCATTTTGTCGCTAAATAAACACGTTTCAGAATCATTGTACAAGTGAATATAAAAAAACACCATCGCTTCTGCTTCCACCTTGCCCCTCAAATCCACAGTTAGCCCATGACCAAATAGAGGCATCCGCTCGCACTAGCCGGCTAAATTTGTCGCGTGCGTGAGCGCAGGATTGTAGTAACTAGCGGTTATAGCTGCCTACCTGTGTATAAAGCATGTTTGTAAACTGGTCAAATCTGGTGTCGAGGGATTTTTTAAAATAATTGTATTATAATCATCATCAGCCTGTTATCGTCCACTGCTGAGCATAGGCATCTTCTAGTTAGTACACCACTCGTCCCGTTCCGGCGCCGATTGAATCCAGGTGCTCCCTGCGGTTTTTCTAATGTCGTCAACCAACGCATTGGTGGAAATAAATAATTGTATGTCATCGTACAATACATGTAGAAGTCGCAGATATTATCAAAGTTTTATCTAATGATGCCATTTGCGAGATCTCGAGAGATTTCAATCTGTTTTGAAGGCTTTTGACATGGAATAACTGCTGTGCTTTGACTGACATTCGGAACCTACGGCTTAAAGTTTCGTTAGACCAAATATACAAATGCCAATTAACTATACAGTTTACCCATACGGATACAAAATAATGATAAATTTGGGCTAATCTTCTTCTTATTGAATGAAAGTGGCCAGCTCTGGTGTCGAGAGTTAATCAAGCAGCCTTAAGGGCCTCTGAAATGGCTTAACGACTGCCGTACTAGAAAAACAATTTAACGTGTTATCCGACCCACGGAAGCGCCCAAAACGGAATGATAATGATAATTTTGGGCTAATGAATGCTACAATATTATTCTGACTGGAGATTGAAGATAATGATGATGTTTATTGCACTTTCGCAAAATAATTCCCATGTCTAAGCCATATGTCCTTAAAATTGATCCGGCTTCGTTTCCCACCCGGTTAACGACATACGGGGTAGGATCGTCTTACATAATGTAACACATGGGGTTAACTGGCTACCTCTTACGTTTTATGGGAACCTAGTACCTGTACCTACTTAGGTGAGATTTTTTAACTTTTTCACAAAGGCTAAGAGGTGATATGTACTGTTTTTAAATAAACTTAGTTAAGTACTAAATATAGGTATATATGTATGTTAAAATTGATATTAGAGCTAGATGAATGGTATGTAACATGTAATCTTAGTGTTAAATAAAGTTCCTTGAAACCTGAAAAACCTTCAAATTGAATAAAAATTTAACAAACAGCCAAGTACGAGTTGTTGATTTATATTATAGTATGGCGTCGTTATTCTTTGTCCACGCATTATATTTTTATTTTAACAAGTGTTATCTTTATACTGTAACGTAAATTTTTTTTTAAAAATTCGACACTAGATTTATCCACTCCACACTTACTATACTAGATAGAGATTTACCAGTATCTGTGGAAGTGACGTGGCGGTGGAATTGTGTCGCGCGGACGTCGACCCAATTGCAACCAGGTGGGATTCCACTGCAAGGATGCGAGATACAGACTCTTCAAGAATTAATACTTACCTTCTGAAGGAAAGTCTGGAGAAATATGTGTTTTTTGCCGCTGCGACTGTGTGTTGTTTGAAGCCGGTTAAGGAGCAGACGCAGCGGAAAAACACTATCCGTCTTATTACAAAACGCAGTTTAAATATTAGTCCAGGACTTTGAAAATAAACAGTGGGTTCTTGTTGTTCAGACATCACATACAAGCAATCAAAATGTCAACTTCACACTTTGATTTAAAATTGGTACATTTTGACAGTTTGATCATTATGACAGTAGACAGACAATTTTCGAACAACTAAAACGGACTTGGTCTAGACTAATATTTAAACCACGTTTTGTAATAAGGCCCTATATATTTCTCCAGACTTTCATTAACAATGGATTTCCGCAAAGTAACGCCTGATTAAATATCTTAGTTACCTTCTAGGCGAGCGTGTTACACAATCAAAGAAGTTATTAAGTATATTGTTACACAAAAATTGCATAAATTGTTTAGCGCCTGCCAAAATGTTGGGCTACTCAACACGTTGTGTGGTTGCTAAGACGAATCGGGCGTAATAATTTTTACTATAATTTGTCAATCAATGAAGCTTCTTTTATTATTTACTAGAACAGACTTGTTCTATCGTATTGTTTGGGATGAAAGTAGCTGACATTATTGTCACTTTTTACTGTACTAGAGGCTTTTTTAGAAACTAAAACAGGTTTGCACTTGACCATAGTTCGCTTGATGGTAAGCAATAGCTATGGTCTAAGATCGATTGTGGTAGAAAGAAATGGAGGCTGAGAAATTCGTGATATTTTCACATCTCGCTCTGTTACACAATCCTAACCATCTTTCCCTGGAGAGTACTTAAATCTAGCATTCGGAGCCAGGCTGTCTGAGAAATAAAGTTTAAGTTTAAACTAAGTTCAGTCAGCGCTTTAACTTTTAAGTTAGACTTAACCGTTTCCGCTTACCTTACCTGTGCGGGTGGGGGGAGGTAGCTAACCTAGTTAAATTCTTAGCTAAATATTTTTTTAAAGGAAGTAATTAGCTAGGTATTTGGCATATTTTTTTTACAAGTAGTATTTGATAGTGAGATATTTGACCGAGGTTGCCTGAAGCGACACTCGCACAAACGACTGTGTGGTCATAGACGTATAACATACACAACGGCGTGATTTGATTTGTTTTATTAACTTAGTAGTAATATGTATATTTAGGCTAAGATAGTTGTAGGATAGCCACATAATAATATACTTGTAACATGACCTAACATTAGTAATTTTATGTTACTTATTTAAATTGTAAACAAATTGATCCCCTGGAAGATCCTGCCTTCTACAACACAGTTAACACTACAGTAGAAGGCAGAGCAACACTATATTGTATCCCATTTATCTGTTTACAAATAAAAATCTTTTATCTTTTTATAAATGGAACATGTAAAAAATAGGTTACTTAATAATTAATAGGTCACTTATAGTACAGAAGGCAGGCTTTAGTCAGTAGCAGGCCTGATAAGCGTTAACAATGCAATAGTTTTTTTTAACTAAAACGGGTTTGTACTTGACCTTAGTTTGCACGATGGTAAGCAAAGGTTATGGCCTAAGATGGAGCGAGCTTATGTAACCGATTTACTCTCTCTTAGAAGATCGCTGGATTATACATAGTTCGAGGGGAACAGGGAGTCAGACAGGGCGTGAAAATTAAAACTGGCTTCCAAACAAGGCTCTCAGAATACATCCTTTAGGTACCAGTCGCACGAGTTTTGATTTACAAAAACTACCATGTCCGGGGCCTTTCGTATTGTTTCAAAACTCTTGATATCAAAATTCGCCACTCGTATAAACTTACATTTAAAAAACGTACATAATTATTCACAGTTTTAAAGGGTTGATGTAACAAAGCCTCCTGTACTATGCTTAATTCCAGTGCCTTTGACTACAAAGAATGTCCTGGCCGTGTCCTAGATCTGAGATCGCATAAAATAAGAGCACAAGTTGCTGGAAAACGGAATAATTTCGGCTAATAAAATAAAATATGCTGAATAAAACGCCAAGGGGTTTTCATACAATACTTTGTAGGGTAAAACTTGTAAATTAACAAAACCGTTCTTTAATCTATATACGTATAATAAAGCTGAAGAGGGTCGAAAGTCTGAATATTGAAGATATATAAAAAAAATTGGAGATATTTCGACTTCTATCATTAAATAATGCGAGCGAAAGTAATAATATAAAAAAGGAAATTTTATAATTACTTCTTTACGGGACGTATCTTTGTCCGCTATTTACGCTCAAACGTCTGCACGGAATTGTAGGAAATTTGGCATGGAAATAGATAAGTCCCAAAATAAAACTCAAAACACGTTTTCATCTCATATCAACGTGAGTTATTTATATATAAAAGCAACTGTGATTTTGTAAGTTACATAGGCTACATTATTTATACACCAAAAAAGACAAGCGAAACCACAGGCATCTACTAGAGTACAATAAGTTACAAAATTAATCTATTTGTGTCTGTTATTATTTTATCTCAAAGAAAACGCGAGCCAAAGAAACCACCGGCATCCACTAGAGCATACAATAAGTTACAAAATTAATCTATTTGTGTCTGTTTTTCAGGTAAGCATCTTTCATACGTTACTTGGGCAGTAAGTAAACAAGTTCCAGGAACAAGATATGGATTTATTCCCAAATTAGACCAAGGAGAAGCGTGTAAACTACGAATATTTAATACTAGAGAATTGTTACTCCTTACAAATGTTGTGTTGAAAATGCTTCTACATTTGTCCAAACTAGGTTGCCTGAAAGAGGTCACTGTAGTGATAAGGTCGCCCAATGTCCATGGTTACCTTTTACCTTTTTATGTGAATTTTATTCTATATTTTGGTACAATAAAGTATATTAGATTTTGAAAGAAAGAAAACAATTATTGTGGCTGATTTAACAGAGAAACAAACACGAGTAAGGACATAATACACAACGAACATAAAATCTGCCACAACACAGCCCCAACTCAGCATAATGCTGGTTGTGTGGAAGCAACCAGCGCTGGTCTTCCGTTGGGGCTGGCTGTGACGTCACGCACGTACAAGAAGGCAGGGAAACAAACAGATGAGATGAGACGTATAGCAATTATTTAAAATTAGACATTTGATTTGATTAATCTCTTTCCCACACACCTATCGCACTCAAAGACTACTTGTGATTGGTAACGATTCTGGAAATAACCGAATGTTGCATTTGGTCATTACTCATATAACACTAAATCTAAATAACACAACCGCGGCGGTGGCGCTTGACCATATCGTGTATATTTTGTTTTGGTTCAGTTACGTTTCTATACATATCACTAATTCGTAGCGTGCACATGTTAATATTTGGAGGTAAGTTGAGTTTTCTGGGAAATGGAATTAATAAGTATTCCAGGAATCTATTACGTATTTTAATATCTATGTGCTTTGAACTATATTTCTTTGTGATTTCTGTATGATATACTACACAGTACAAAATAATATTTTATATGTACTTAGGTATTTGTGTGTATGTCTAATACACAATGTTAATGTGTTTACTGATTTATATTTTAAAAATAGGTGACTTACGTGCTTTATCAGAACATCGTTTATCTTGTACTAATTTTGTTCGTATTTAAGTATATAGTTTGAGCTTTAGAAAAACATAAGTACATCAAATTTACTCAAAAATGTTGGCTCGAATTATAATAGTCTCTTTTAAAATTTAAAACTAGGTTTAAAATAAATCTAACTATTTCAAGTTACCTATTTATCTCAAGCTCAACTTACCATTATCCAGCATTACGCTCTAACTGCTCGACCAATTATGATGTAATCTCACTGAGCAGACACGTCCCGTGTCGTTGACCTACATACTTGGGGGTTACTTTAAAATATAGTATATCTATCTAAGTACTGAGAGAGATTAAAAACTACCTTCTTTGCAGGCTAGCATTATAATTAGCTTTTCGATTCAAATTAATTTGTATTTTGAACTAGCTAGCGTCCCCTGGTGCTACCCGAGTAAAACCTAAGTAGCCCTGGGTTGATGCTCTGTGCAGCATCTATCTCCATACCAAATTTCATACAGATCGGTTCAGCTATCTCTAAGCGTGAAGGAGTAAACACATTCACGTTTCCACAGTTACAAACTAGCTTTTATAATAGTAGTGGGAATTAACTATGTATTATATAAAGCAGCGCAAGCGCGCTAGATCGTAGATTATAACGTTGCTTAACATCAGGCAAGTTGTAGTCAAGCGTGAGCCTATATCATGTATAAAAAAAAAAAAAAAAAAACCAAGGGAGCTTTTAAATATATTTGTCAAAATTGATATAGCACTTAGTTGAATAGCGATATATGTAATTTAAAAAAATACTAGTAGTAGACCCTTTTAACTCCTTTCTATATTATTGTAAAAAATGTTATAAGCTTTAACTCTGTTCACATAAAGACTATAATAACTTAACGCCGTAAGCTAATGTTTGTTAAAGTTTATTGTTTATATAGGTAATGTTGTTTTAATACTTTTAGATAAGATAAAAAAGGTATTCTTCAGTTTCACCTAAAATTGTACATTCCTAATTTTCATTCACAAAAGTAAACTTTTACGCGCTAAATCAGATCATAATTAGAACCGCCCCAGGGTTAAAATATTGTGTAACGACTAATTTAATATGGTGTAACGACTGTTCGAAGATTATTTAGAGTCAGTTCATAAAAGCCCATAGCACGATTAGAAAACTATAGACATATTATTATACTAGCTGGTGGGCGCGACTTCGTCCGCGTGGAATAGTTATTACCATAAAAACGATTCTAGTGAGTTAATCTTAAAAGATAGACAAATACTGTCCTAGACATTTTGTTAGATCATTTTAAGAGGAATAATTCTTTTATACATATTTTTTTTGATATCTTGAACCGTTTTCGCAGCGCACGCAACAGAAGCCCTCAAAGATGAATAATTTTCCCCGATTTTTTCCACACTTTCCATTGTTTCTTCGCTCCTAGTAGATGCAGCGCGATGTTATATAGCCTAAAGCCTTCCCCGATAAACGGTCTATTCGACACAATAAGAATTTTTCTATTCGCACCAGTAGTTCCTGAGATTAGCGCGTTCAAACAAACAAACAAACAAACAAACAAACTCTTCAGCTTTATAATATTAGTATAGATGATATGACCGACCCACACTCGCTTCATCATATACACTGTAATGGAATATAAGCAATTATGTGTTATAACGTGTATTACAGAATCCAATCACGCATATACCTAGCTACCTACATATATTATGTATGTACATATAACTAATGTCTAATTGCTACTACTATACTCTCGTGCGACAAACATACCATAATAATCTGCGGAACAATCGCACTGCATCCCATACGCGGCCATAGATTATGTAGGCGGGTGTAGAAGAGACAGTGCGTAGGTAGATATTTGTACCTAATTTTGTTTGTGATATAACGAAGTAATATTTTTTTGTTTGGAACGGTTATAATTTGATTCGGAGGCTACCTATATTTCTTTACCTAGTTTTGAGAAGACATGGTTCAATAACCAAAACACCCTTTTTATGTGAGTTAAAAATTAAATCCATAATTAAATATTTAACTGACTTAAAAAAAGGGTGTTCTTAATTTAACTAAAATGTTTTTTGTAATTAAAAACAGTTCAACTACTAGTAAAAATAAGTAAAATAAACGCTCAAAATCAAATGCTTAGTTTATACGAGATTGTAACTGCTAACTTACATATTTACGTGTTTGTAAGCAGTTTTACAAACACGTAAACACGTTTTGGCGCGAACCCATACTAACGAGCTCAAATCCTATGACAAAGTGTCTCATTAAAAGCATTAAAACCTTCAAACTTCCAAAACACATTTAAAAACAGATTAGTGAATTTCCGAGGCTTTCAATTAAAACATTTGCAATGGAAAGTATGGCGGCGGAAGCTTTAAATGTTTTAATTTTACGTGTGAAGTGTAAATTGTGTCGACGGAACTAAAAGGCGTATAAAGTTTTTTTTTAGTTTTTATTCAGCTCTCGTAGCAGGCTTTTAAACTGTAAACAATATGTTAGAGTTTTAGTTTACGTTTCAGTGAATTAGTATAAGTTCATGGTAGAGTAGCCAACTGGAGTGTTGAGAGTTTTTAAACCGCCGTGAGGGCCTCTGACCTGGCTTATTTCTGTACAACGACAAATAGCTTATCTACAGTTTTACATGATGTTGAGAGTTTTAAAACAATCAAGTTATGATATCAATTCGCGCTTATAAATTGCATAATCTCTTTCTGTGTTTTTTCTCGTTGAATATTAATTTTTTGAATATTCGTAGGTAAAATAAAACTCATAGTCCCATCTATCGCCTCACTAATCTACAAACGACACGCATCAAGATGCAACAACAAATCACAATCCATCCTACTCTTCTCAATACACCCGTCTCGCTCTCTCTGAATGTTTATAATATTTCCCGCGCTGTCAGCAGTCGCTCGATCGTCGCGCGCGCAATGTGACGCGACCATCGATTTTGAAATTCGAACATTTTATTCCGATTTCGAATATTCGACTGTTTCTTTTAAATTACGAACTTTTGTCGTTGTTCTGACTATTATATTTAAAAGTGATGTGTTTATTTGGTAATTTAGTGACGTATAAGTACACTACATACGTGTGAGTGTGTGTGTACAATGCATTCCTCAAGTGCAATTTTTTTATTGATGGGTACTTTGCCGAGTTGTTGAATGCGGTTTGTTCAATTGTTTTGGAATTCTTTTGTTACATGTTCTACTTAGATACGAGTAACTATGTCGGTTTGTTATGGTATGGTATTACTTAGATTCTAATGACATTTCTTATAGAATAAGGCGATACCTGTAGTTTTATATAAGCTAGTAATATATTGTAGTTGTATAACATGCAGTTATGAATTCTTCGCACTTATTAAGAGGTACCATTTCCAATTGTTATTTTTTTTTATTTCTTTAACAACTTTTCTGGCCAAGGTTTTTTTTTTTTAACTTTAACAGGTTTGCACTTGACCATAGTTTACCTGATAACAGGCAAAGGCTATGGCCTAAGATGGAGCGTGCTTACCCGATAAGAACCGATTCACTCTCGATTTTTATTACAAAGGAAATTGTACAACTTGATACTCTGTTTCAGCGTTTTTGATGGAAACTTAATTCAATATAGTTACTTGTATTATCTATACTAATATTATAAAGCTGAAGAGTTTGTTTGTTTGTTTGTTTGTTTGTTTGAACGCGCTAATCTCAGGAACTACTGGTGCGAATTGAAAAATTCTTTTTGTGTTGAATAGACCATTTATCGAGGAAGGCTTTAGGCTATATAACATCACGCTGCAACTAATAGGAGCGAAGAAACAATGGAAAATGTGGAAAAAAAGGGGTAAATTATTTATCTTTGAGGGCTTCCGTTGCGTGCGCTGCGAAAACGGTTCAAGTCTTGGGTAACAGCTATTGTTTATAAAGCTGAATAGGTAGTTTGCAAAAATAAATACGATGCCCAAAATAACTATTCCATGCGGACGAAGTCGCGCGCACAGCTAGTAATAAAATAAACAACATTATCCTTGTTTACCCTTGTTATATTAAATTGAATCCAGTTACTTGGTAATTAAACGATTTATTCTACCTATGCGTTATGTGGACAGTACACCTCGAAATAACATTTTTTATATATTATATAAGTACATACAATATTCCTAAAATAACATTCAGCCAAATCGAAAACCTCATTTCGAAGTCTGTTAAAAACATAGGTATAGAAGAATTGCGAACTTCTCCTGTTTTTGAAATCGGTTAAAAAGATGCATGATCCAGTATAAAACCTACAAAAACATTCTTTAAAAAACACAAAAATATATCAATAAACATAGTTATACCCATACCTTAATATAAAAAACCACTCACAAAATTCACCCCGCTCACTTCGCTCGTTCGGTCATCAAATTAATTAAATGAAGGAGCTATCTGACCAACAATACAATGGAACCTAAGTCAATACGTTATCTAGTTTATTTTGTACTTTATTGTTAGCTCTAGATTGCCCATCCAGGTCACATACGCTACTTTGTACCTACAGTACATATGTACATATGAGATTGTTATGTATAAAAGAATATAACTGAAACTCCCTGCCGGATTCTCTGTTCCTGTTAAACTATAATCTATGGTTCAAACTGCGAGTTATTCGGTTTCTTCTAGGTAAGCGCGCTAGATCGTAGATTACAATGATGCTTAACATCAGGCTAGTTGTTGTCAAGAGTGATCCTATCTTACTTCTTCTTCTTATCGAATGAGAGTGACCAAGTCTGGTGTTGAGAGTTTATCAAGCCGCCATTTTATTTATTTATCTTTTTTAATAAAAAGAACACTTACTCGTACCATAGTATTGTATAAAAGCGTTGAATGTAATTTTGGTTAATATTTGTTACGCCTGTATGACTCAATGAAGCAACGGATCTCAGTGATTTTTTGTATTGAGGTAGATTAGGGTCCCAAGAGTGACAGTCTGTATATTATGACGTGCTGAATTTCAAAACTTAAGCTTAATTTATTTATTAACTAGTTACTTGGTTACGTATAAAGTTAGCTTGTCTAGAACATTCTTAGCGTACCTAGCATACATTATTTAATATTTACACTGCGCAATAAAGGAAAATAATAACATTAATGTATTACTTAAAATAGATATGATTTAATACCACATTAAGTTTATATGTACATATGTACATAAATTAATATAATGATATATTATGATAAATTATATACAGTACCTATAATTAATGCGTAATATTTCGCATGTCAGTAAAAGCTTTTGAAGTAATAATTACGAAAGTATTACAAAACACGGCGCCAGTGTCAACGATATTATGTAAATTTTACAACTTTACAAAGGGCAAGGTGTCTGCTCTTTTTGACCTGCTGGCCTACTATGAAAGCATTCAACATGGGATAGGTGTTATTACCACCATGTATTTATCTTGTGTTAACAGCTACGATATACTTTGAAGGTAGGAAGGTTTGGAAGGACCTGGGTGCCCACCACGATGTATCTGCCCAAGAAAACTCCCCTAACTAATAAATTCTGCGGGGGAGTCACGACCCACATTCATGAGGAATTACAACTCAAGAGAAATATACTATGAAATATGGAAACATGGAATGGGTATTACTGCCATTGTGTATCTTGCTTTAACAGCTCGATCTTCTTATCGAATGAGAGTGGCCAACTCTGGTGTCGAGAATTCATCAAGCCGCTCTAAACGCCTCTGTCTATTACTTTACTGGGTCTATGACAAACAGCCGGGACCTACAATTAAACGTGTCATCCGACCCACGGATAAAAACGTTATTGCCATTTCTTCTTTTGTCAAAACATGAGCAGTTGGAACGGTTATAGTTATTCTTATTCTCATAAAATTAAAGACTGTAGGTAAAGTAAATGTTTTCTTATATGTTGCTATGGCTATATGTGTGCTTCATTAGTGGATTAAAACAAAATCCATTATCCGTTACATTTTTCACTTAATATTTACCTACAGTACCTACTCGCCCCAGTCTATGGTTTTCAAGGAGGCTTATGCTCAGCAGTGAACGATAAAATACAGATGATAATGATGATTAATTCTATAACACATCTTCAAGCCATAGTACCGACCCTATAGTTCGACCTTTACGTTTTTGTGTTGAGTTGCATCTGACCACCATATGTCCGAAGCCGATGGTCACATTGGCTTGACCAATGACCATGTGTCGAAATAGACCATTTTACCATGGCTGGTGGAATAATGGTTTTTTGTTGTGTTACCATCATAAGAACCAAGACAAAGTAACTAAAAACTAGGAATGGAAACAAA
Organism: Macaria liturata; assembly: GCA_964023185.1. Classification (NCBI taxonomy): domain Eukaryota; kingdom Metazoa; phylum Arthropoda; class Insecta; order Lepidoptera; family Geometridae; genus Macaria; species Macaria liturata. The sequence continues at coordinate 13,408,387 of OZ026807.1, read as the reverse complement.
GGAACACAAGAAAGTTCTCAATGTATTTTTTTTGTTAGCTATTGTGTTTTTTTTTTATTAAGTATATTCATAGATAACAGAGTATATTCTAGATAAAGTTTTTACATATATATAAATTGGTATTGTATTGCATAATTTTGGACCGATTTAGAAAATTTATACTTTTTCTATATACTTATTTAATGGATATTTGTACGAATTTTATGCTTTTATTCCTAATAAGTAACTATATAGCATCATTTAAGAAAGTGAAATACAAAGAAATATCACTTAAAATACTTCAAGATAAAAAGAAATATTTAATTAACAAATAATATTTATCTCAAGCAATGCAATAACTTACTTCACACGCAAAATAAACAAAACCGATTAAAATATTTCAAGCATGGAATGTTTTTTGCGAAACTTTCAAGTTAAACACCGTTACTTATTCATAACTTGAGCCATTGAGTAACACAAACTTGATAACGATTGCAAGTTACTTTAAGTTACAAGTAAAGTTTGTCGTAATAGTTGCTGATAAAGATCGTTAACTAATCGAATTTGGAATTCGTTATTCGAATGTTTTTATGTCGATACGATTTTTATTTAAATTTAATTTTTTGTCTTACAAAGGCCGCTGCTTCGCTCATAATATTATGTCGACTAAAAACAAGCGTATGATCTAGGAACCCTATGTACTTCTGTATTTAGTGCCCATACTAGCACCACGCCAAGAATCTCGATAATATGTCGCTCCGTCTTGACAAGAAAGCATAACAAACAGCATAACAAACGTGTTGCTTTTATAAAATTCTGTGATTGTTAGTCAAAAGTTATCTTAGGTATTTATAATCCAAATGAGCCAAGTAAATTCGCAAGTTATAAGACCTAGCCATCATCATCATCAGCCCGTTATCGCCCACTGCTGAGCATAGGCCTTTACCTAGTACTCGTAACCTAATTAAACAATCAAAACACGGTTAGTCAATAAGACATACTTATTTACTTATATTAGGCGTTATCGTACATAGTTCTACTCGAACTAATCGGACAATCAGTTTTAATGCAGATTAATCGAGGTCGCAGCTTATCGTAATATTGCGAATAGTATGTATTTTAGTGGTAAGGTTCATCTATACATTCTATGTACCTAGTTAAAGATTGTTTCAAATAAATTTAAACATCTTTTTGCTACTCTGAGAACATGTATCTTCTTCCCATGTTTGAGAATCACAGATAAATTATATACTTAGTACAGGTTATTCTTTTTGTAATAAGTAAAGTAAACGCTTAGCAATACCTTTTACAAGTCTATAATACAAAATACAATACATTTTTTTTTTACCATTTTACAAATATAACCTTAATTCTATTAACTTATTTTAAGTAGGTAAGTAAATGACTATTAACTGCAGTGAGTGAAAGGTTCCTAAGTAATTACGCGAGCCCTATACTAGGTTCGAGACCTGTATCGTAGGCGCTCTCACAAATCAAACTGTCCATTGTAGTGTGTTTCGGTGCGAATTCTTTAAAAATAGTATGAACAAAAAAAAATTACATTTCAGAAAGAAAATTTACAAAGATATAAAAAATAGGTTTTGGCTTGACTTGACTAACATGGGATTGTGTGTGTTTGTGTGTGTGTGTGTGTGTGTGTGTGTGTAAGTGTGTGTGTTTGAGTTTAGTTTAGATATTTCATGAAGAGTATTATTTGACTATGATGAGCAGCTCTTCTGTTTCTTTATAGGCGAGAGACATTAGTGTGGCATTCATGGGTCTCCTGTTAGATACTGCTTGGCTAAAACTGAAGTAAAAATAATAAAAAAAAACTGAAATATCATCTAATTATGTTATTATAATTTAAACTTAACGTTTTGTGACACCCACGCTTAAGCCTTATAACTTTTACTATTAAAAACCATTAAAGAAATGTTTCTGAATGAACGAATGATTAAATTTAGTTCATCCACCATTTATTCACACACTTTATTAGTCTTTTGAGTATAAAAATATTACTAAGTTAACTCCGTAAGCCTAAGATGAAAACATCAAAAGACAATCAATTTATACACCTTTCACTAAAAACCTCACTAAATCTCTATAAATAAAGATACATATAATAAGAGATTAACTTATTAATTAAATTATCATCCTACTAGTTCCCCATTATAAACTGTTGACAGCTAAAATTAATTAATTCCTAGAACTTTCATACTTAATTATATTAAAAGCAATAAACTAGTATAGAAAACTCTAGCACGCAATCTAATCATTTACTGAGAAATGGGTTATAAATGGCTTAATGAAGTTGATATTAAAAGTTATGACTACATACCTAGTTTAAAGATGAAAGCGGAATTCTAGATGAATGCTATTTTATTAGCTTGCTTACAGTTGTTAAATTAAAGATAGAAAATTAGTGATTAGATATAATGTATTCTGTGATTTTACTAATCAGTAAAAAAAAATATATCGTCTTCAAAGATATCCAAGTACTCAATTTTCTCTCTTAAATTTTTACTACATTATGCAGAATTTTTATCTTTCTATATCGGTTTATTTCAGGACAGATTTTTACTTCTAGTTTTTGATATAATTTAACATCAGTCTGGCTCGACTAGTTAGTTACTTACAATTTACATATTTATGAATTCATATCTGCCAGACTACGTAAATAGCGCACCTAAAGTAGTAAACCTAATTAGTATTTGAAAGTGACAATTAAAACAACAGTAAACCTGACCAATATGGCGTCTTTACCAATAAATCTATCTCGGAGCACCATATTGAGACGTCCGCTCATCTCTGACGCCAACGCACGACTGACCAAATGCAACGGAATACAAATTTGGAACGTGCTTATTTGTAATATCGAACTACCCACATGGACAAATAAAGTTGTGTATGTGGGTTGTGTTTTAGCGCCATGTGAAATGCTGATGTTTGCTGTGATGAGTCGTTTATAGACGATGCTTTTACGATTTATATTTCGTTTAGCTATTATTGAACAGTTCATTGTGATCAATCAACCGTATCTCGTCTTCTTTATTGATATGTTAATATCTCTAACCATGACTTAGAAAAGATTACTAGTAAATTTATAGTAAAACGTCTCCTCGTCGATTCAGACAACTAACCGGAAATAAAATTAACATTCTTAATCACACAGCGCCATTTACTCCATACTAAGCAACAAACACAGCTGAATTTCGATAAGTAACGACTTATTCAATATCTTGTCGTAAGTATATGAATGATACGACTACGCGGTATTTGTTTAAAAATCTCAGCTTGTTGAACAGTTTCTAACTGTAGCCTAGACCTCAGAGGAAGTACTAAAGCCTAGACATTGTCTATGTCTCAGACATTGATCTAGAGATCTAGTGTCGCGGTTCACCGCATATCGACTGTGACCTAACTTGTCAATACATTGTATTTGTAGATATAGGGTAAACATAAAGTAGTTATTATATTTTCAGACGCTAATTTTCATAGTTGAAGTCCTATCTATTCATTTACACATAATACACTGTTACATTATAATGTAGTTTGTGGACAATCAGCCTGACTGAGTATGCAAAAAAATCACTTTAAGTTTACTTTATTTCCACTTAAGATTTGATTTGGTTAGTGTTGTTGGTACGGGTATAACGCTTCAGGTGACCTGGTGGTTGAATGGCTGACTGTATGATGTAAAAGAAAGGCTGTAATTTAAAAAAAGGCTATAATTTAACGGTATCGTCCTATTGTAAATGCTTCTTTATGGTCACCAATCCAAAAGCTATCCGCGTCAACAGTTGCCAGAGTTTCGTGCTGACATTGTATCTATCTACCAAATAATTATTTTATGGCTTCCTACCATGAGATTTCAAACAGAGTTTTAAACCGTTTGTTTTCTATACTTACAAAAAAAGCCAATATAACATAAATGGCCGAGTAAAAGTATCGCTAAGTACTGTGTGGGTACCAGATCACAATGAGCCGATACAACACTTCCCACACCAGTGGGTTACCGAGATATCTGACCTCCTTGTGCCATGTGGGATGATGTTGCTTGTTGCTGATACAATACATGTTGGTTGAAAGTGCTTTGGACTTAGCTATTGTGTATTTTTGCAATGTTTAATATTACTAGCGGTGCCAAGCAGTGTTTTCTTCGTGAATGCGACATAAAAGTAGCTTACGAGTACATGTTAATAACTATATACAAATTGGTTCAGCCGTATGAGAGATAGATAGATAAATACTTTATTAAAACAACACACATAAAACAATACAAAAAGAAAAATATAAATTTAAATTAGCGCCATAATTGGCGGCCTTATCGCTAAGAGCGATCTCTTCCAGGCAACCAATCTGGCAGGGATATAACCTTGAAATGAAATGAGGAGAGCCAAGCAGGAACAGACTCGTATACATACACTCATAGTTTTTGAAACGATGTTTGTTGGTCTGTTAATTACGCTTTATGTAGAGAAAGAGCGATGGGCTAGCGTGGGCTAGATGGCGCTGTGAGCAATGTCCCGGAATATTTATTTATATTATTTATTATATATTCGGTGCCCATACAATGCGACCGAGCCGTAGCTTCCTTGCTTTCACTAGTTACTGCAAAGTCTAATGTAAATCAATTATATATCCCTTCCCATGTAGCGAGGCATCCATTCTCACAATTGGCTCGGTATCGCTTCAATTGAGATTCAATGTCAATATTATGAAATGTACATACATATATCACGGGGAGCAATCAGGACTTGGTTTATGGCTGAGACTTTATTTTGGAAGTACTTTTGTATATGTACATTTACTGACTTTACTTGTTTAGTAATCGTACAAATAAAAAGTTGTGTTAATTTGTGGTTTTCTCTTTTAGTTACATTAAAAATACTATCGAGACTAGATCTAAAAATCTAAAATCGATTGTATTTTTAAATAGTGTTGACCTCGTTAATCTGGGTAAAAATGAGTAATTAAAAAGGCCTTCCTCCATACGAAAATTTAATCTGCATAAATCAGTTTCAGTATCTATGTATACACAAATTTTCGTCCACTTCTATATATGTATGTTATTGCTTACCATCAGGCAAATTATGGTCAAGTGCAGACCTGGTTTAGTTAACAAAATATATAATAAGTATATATGTATCACTACACTGAGATCATAGTAGCAGTCATCCGAAACCTCGTTTTTCAACCAGAAAGCCTACAGCCTACTTAAAACCGTCTTGTTTACTCCTATTGTAAGAAATGTACCAGAATACGGTTTGTTTCCTCCGATACAAAGCCACCACAATAGCACACTTTGGGAAACTGTCTTACTGAGCCAGTGGTGCTCAACTTGCTTATTTATAGGGCTGGTATAGATTTTTACGTTAACTAAATATGTAAATAAATGAAAAAATACTGGGTCGAAAATGTAAGTGTATCTAATATTTACAGAATGTTTTAGTAGTTATGTAGTAAAAGGTCCGTAAAAAAACAATATTTGTAAGTATAAAGCTATGTTTGAGATTCAGAAAAATATCGGGCCGGCAACTACTATGACGTACCTAAATGCCTTAAAATTGTGACGATCTCTCTTTGAAGCACTAAACAATTAAGAAGAATGCTAAACACATGCTTAGAATACGTTGTACGAGTTAACGTACACACTCTTCTACGATTCGCAATCACAGTAAACTTTAGACAAACAAAATACGCCCCACAACTTGATTACAAAAACCTCTTTCGGCCCAAATTTACCCACCACTGCATAGGATCAACAATGGATTCAGTACCACAGCATCTTTGCATCCAATTCAGGCAATTTTATACCTTATCTTATTAGTTTTAAAGGTGTTGTTGATTGCAAGTGGTTGGTTAATAAAATCTGAAGCGGAACCGAGGCAAAAGTCTTTTAAATCTGGTTTATTCATGCGGAACTAAGATTGGTGTAAGTCAGGAGTTAAGTACTTGCTTAGATTGGTGGTTTTTGTGGTGGATGGGAGTAAGAACCGACCATTTTTTCGTCGAATGGTACGTTCAATTGCTACTATGTACCTTCATATTTCATAGTAAGAACAGGAAAGCTTTAGAAATTTGCCACAGACCATATTTTCTAAGAATAAGTCTCCGTTTCATATCATGAAGTATAGAAAATTTGCATGAAGCTTTGCATATTTAATAGTAAGAAAAGCACTAGACACTAGACACACAAGACACTATGGAACATGATTCCTGAAAATTACAACTCTTCAAATCCACTGGTTTCTTCAAGGCAAGCGAGTTTCATTTTAGACTGCAGCAATGCTTAACATCACACAGGCTGTAGTCAAACGTTTGCCTATTCCATTGTATATACGGTCTTTAAATACAAAGTAAATAGTCTTCCAGCCAGACCGCTAACCATCTTACATTTTCTGTTACGTTTGTGTTTTTTCTATAAATGCCTTTTATTCTTATCCAGATATTTGGCCCATACGAATCGAGCACTCGATCCGTAACAAAACAATTATAAAGCAAGCTTGGTGGGAAAATACAACATTGTTTTATCATAACGGGATACTGTATGAGATGAAAATGATCGTGGGATATTAATTTCGTGGAATTTTATGAGAAGTTCTATGTAAGTAAGAGAACATTTATCAGAGGCCCATAGGTTTGAAAAACTCTGACACCAGACTTGGCCCCTCTCATACGAAATAGCTTTTGTATATAATAAAGGCCAGGGAAAAATATTACAAAGACTCCGTTACCCATCGGTCATCAGTCTTGATTTTGATAAAACTCATACTTTTTCCAAACATACCAGCAATTTCGCATATAGTATGTGTTTGTAAGAATGTTCATTGTTCATTTATTCATAAAAAATATTTATACGTCAAATTTTATACATTCATATACAAACAATGTAAATACAAGATCATCATGACTATTAAATTTATATCCGATTTGGAAACTATCAGGTATGTGATATTGTCAGAATTATAAAAAGATAGATGGCGCTGTGTGAAATGTCCCGGAATATTTATTTATTATTATTTTTATTTACATACGGTTGATTGAACCTCCTTTTCATAAAGCCAGTTAGATTGGTCCAGAGTCACTCATTCAGTCATCTTCCCCATAGTTGAAGTACTAGTTACGTCGCTCGGTCGCTCACGTTTTTTCCATCTTCATGCCTATTTGGGATCTCGGAACGTTGTTTGGGAACCTACCACAGTACCACTACTATTATTTTATACAGGGCTATTGCATAAATCTTTTTTTATCAAACCTTTAACCTGATATACTAAAATATCGACAGTGTACAACTTAAGTGTATTAATTATTCGCAACTTTCGCAAGTCATACACAATCATATAAGATTTTTGTATTTTTTCGCGATAGTACAATAGTCGTTAAGCTATGCCAGAGGCTCTAAGGGTGCTTTGTTTTTGACACAAGACCTCATACCCCGCCATTGTAACGAATTTATGATTCAGAAGAATTATTTTTATGTAAACTAAAAACTTGTGTCGTTCTTTTTCTAAAAGTATGGCTACAATATGAAGAAATAAATAGATTATTATGACCTTCCTGATTTCCTACGATACGAAAAACAGTAGTTAGTCCATATCTCTAATGTGGCTTGAAAACTGTCAACATTAGAGCTCACTACTTCCACACGCACTTCACCACCACTTTCCAGCTCCATTCCTCCTAACCCAGTACATGCAGTGCCATCACGTCACTCCAAGGACAGGCCGCTCTCTTTTTAATGAAAATTCCCAAGATGGCCGCCAGGCATGCTGTAATTAAGCAGGCACCATGCTTTGCGTTTTAACCCCTTGAGAGAAATGAAGGGTGTTATAAGCACAGGAAACTTGATATTATTTGGATTTTAGTAGTTTACTAGTTTACGAAATTTGATTTCATTTTAAATGATTAATTTATCTAATTTAACTGGCTTCAAAGTTAAAAATAAGGGTTAAAAAATTTAAGGCAAAGTTTATCTTCATATTTCGGCGTTACTTCAGATCTGTGATATAGTGACTCAAATAAAACATTTTGGTTGACTTGGCTGTAAACTATTTCATATAAAAACAACCATGTTAGTTTACTTGAAATTGTAGATAAACAAACATTCTTACATTTAACTAAGTCATTGATTGAGTTATATACTTACTTCTTAAATACGTGCTAAAGTAAAATTAACAATTTACTAAAATTCAGCTAATTGCTCCAGTGAAAATATCAGTCAGTTTACGAGTGTAAAGTTATTATTTTAATTAAAACAACACGTTCCGTCTCACGCCAATTAGAGATACTAATTACTGAATCTATGCTCGATGGATCTCTCTATCGAAAGTGATTATTATAGGGATGAGATTTGATCGATAGATTAGGTATATCGATATTAATAACTATGTATAATTTTGTCGTTATAGCGATACATACAAGTCAGGTAATATGTTAGACCCTATTCAACACGATAAAAATCGGGACATGCGAAACGCAATAAAACCCTTTCGATGCTCGTATGTATCGTGACAAAAGATTTATCTGTTTAAAAAAAACTAACTTACTTTTTAATTAATTTCTTAACTATGATGATTAATTTTACCTAAGGTTTACCAACATAAATTGCTATGTAGCCGTACTATGCAGGAACTGAATTTTTAGATCGAACTCGATGAAATTTGATAAAAGGTTTGTGTACTGTGCAGTGAAATAAGATTGTCATGTCAGAGGCGCTTAGGGCGGCTTGATAAACTCGACACCAGAGTTAGCCACTCTCATTCGATAAGAAGAAGTGAAATTAGATAAATGGTGCATCTCTAATCGATACGTTTGACTTGCTTCGTTCAATAGCCCATGTAGCTTATTACTAATTAGTGACAAATTGTTACAATCAATTTATTAATTCTAGTTTGATGTTAATTTTATTATCTTTCACTGTCTTTCAAAAGAGATTCTCATATCTCAATTAAGTACTAAGCTTTTGTGTTACCATTCATACTAAACCTATTTGAACCGTTTTGAAATAGGAGGATGAGAATTTGGTAGAACATGGATTAGACAGGTTAGAGACCGTTCTGTGTGTCGCGCTGGAGAGGAGGCCTATGCTCAGTAGTGGGTGAACAGTGGTTTATAAGATGATCTCTGAATTAGACCAAACACTGGTTCACATTTTCACATAGAAACTCAATCGCAATCTATGTCTAGACTGACATGAGAGAAATCAATAATTCAGTGCTTAACTAGATGCCTAGACTTCCACGTGGTCTGGATTCTTATTCAGGCTAATCTAGACCTTAAAATTGAAGTAGTAAGGGGTAAAATTGTCTGTACTGTCGGTCAAATGATCTGGATTTCTCGTCAGGCAGATTTGAAGCTAAGTAGTGAAGGAATAAATGTAATAATAAAAACTTGTTTATTTTGTGAGTGAAAAGTTTAGAAGTGACCGCTAGCTCACCTGAGCTGTACTTATCTAGATTCTAAAATAGGTTTTCTATATTTTATATAAAAAAAAAAGTTTTAAGAAACGAATAGAATTTATCAATGAAAAAAATCGTAGAAGTATAGTGTCGTGTTGATTGATCAATTATTTTGTGAAAAGCCTCTAGGGCGGTTTGAAAACCAAAAAGTCACTCGAGAGTGGGAAATTCTCATACGATAAGAAGAAGAAGATAAAGTCTTTGTTTTTGTTATAGTTGTAACTTGATGAATTGTATTTTATTTTAAGTAAGTATCTTTATTTACAATAACATAACATGAAAACAAGGGAAGAAACACTAAACATACTATGTACTTCTAAAAGCAACATAATAAGGGGCACATTGAAAATCTTTACAAAAGTCTAAAGATAGTCTAAGTTATTAATTATTTTTATTAAACACACACAACACATGTATGTGGGTAAGCTATAATTTCTTTATAAGACCAGCTAATAAAATAAATAAATAAATATTCCGGGACATTGCACACAGCGCCATCTAGCCCCACACTAAGCAAACGCTTGTGTCGTGGGTACTAGATAACAGATATAATACTTATATACTTTTCTTTTGTAAATACATACTTATTATACATACAAACGACCAGACTCAACACAAGTAATTATAAATTTTAAATTTCATAAATACTTGTGTCAAGCGGGAATCGAACCCGCAACCCCTAGATTAGAAGGCAGAGCCACTACCAACTAAGCTAACAGGCCAGTCAAATAGCGAGTGGACGGCGTATAGCAAAATACTGAGTACACTTTTTATTCCTCTTCCGTTCTCACGCCGCGGAAATCAACTGCTTTTTGTGAATTATCTTTGAACTATGTACATACAACTACTATGTTTGTATGTATGTACTTGTAACGGAAGACAGATCAGCTTTTTACCGTATTTCAATGACAAGTTAATGATTTGATGTGTGAGTGCATTAACTTTCATACTAATCTAGCTTGCGAGTAAAATTTGTATTATTTATTCTGTGGTAAAATTAAAATCTATAAGTTCAAACTTTAGTATGAAAGTGCAAAGAATTAAAGCCAACGTTACCTTTATTTAATCCAGGATTAAAGTACACAGTGCTTATTTAAGAGATTAACTATCTATTCCAAATTTCTTCCAATTTGGATAAGATGTAAAGAAATAGCTAAAAAATTCAACATGCATAAGTACATACTTATAAACTTTCATATTAATAATATTATACCTTAATTCATTTAATGCCTTTTTTAACGTTAATGTGAGTTGCACTTTGTTACCTACTTGATATAAGCTCACGCTTGACTACAACTCGCCAGTTATAAGCTTGGCCAGAGTATACTAAAGTACAGTCGCTATAACAGTAGTAAAGAGCACTTTAATTACTTCACCGGAAACCAGCTATGTGCCGGAAGTGGGCAATCTGAGTGCTCATTGGTTGACAATTATGCTATTTAAATCATATTAAAGTAGTCTTCTTATAAGTAGATTTTACAAGTAGAATGTTTGTTTTAGTAAGATATGGGTCGGATAGTTTAGCAGATTATAATTTTATTTTAAAAGTAGTAAATAAGTTGTCTGTTATAGTATTTATTGGTCTTCGCACTGGAAAATTAATACTTTACTAGATTTTAATTTAAAGACCATGTTATTATTGTGATTTTTTATAGTAGCTGTGTTTGTATGAAAACGCATTTTCTTCTTAAAATGCTACAAAATTTATGGTAATAGCTTTAACCAAATTCTTTGATTGGATATATTTAACATACATGTATAATTATATTGTTTTGAAATGGCTAGATCATTCTTGATATAGTTTGTTGGTTACTAAGATAACACAATAAAAACAACCAAATCAGCCCAATTACCTACAAACCTCCTCCTTTTTCGAAGTCGGTTAAAAGTTCTCTCACAAACGTTCCAAAATTATTCTAATCTAAAGCCTTCTCATGCATAAAATATCCTCTTCAAATAAACCATAAATCTAACACATACAATTGAGTTTATGCAAGTCTATTCGTATGTCAGCGGTATCACATTTTTATGTTGTTATCATAACGGTCGCACAGGAAATGTGGTGATAAGGGACATACATACAAACACTCATTTATGTATGATCTGCTTTGTTACTACAGCGGATACATATTCGTACCAGTTATTATGATCTATTGTTAATGTAAACATATGTTTGTGTACATAGCTTTTTATGCGATACAAGTGTGTGTTGCTATTAAACTTGTTGTATTTAGTATTTGTTTTTAACCGACTTCTTAAAAAATAGTTGTTCAAGCAGGCTTATAATCCTATCTCGATGATGTATCCAACTGACCCACAGAAGCGCCCAAATTGAATTATCAGAAATATCATAAAAGAGTTCAAATCAAAAGCAATTTTTTTTTTAAATTCGCTTATTTTGCTAACTATTACTATTTGCAAAACTAAAATGACCTACATTTTGTAATCAGTCAATAAATTACTATCTTTTTGCGTAAATAAACATAACACTACGCGTATTGCTCTGAATGGAACCAATTTTTATCAAAATTATTACTTTGCTGATAAGTAATAGATTAACTATTAAAATAAAAAATATACGTGTTTAAGTTTTATTTTGTGCATGAAGTCAGTCATATATATTTCCTTTTATAAGACTTCGATTACTATATACTAGTATATACCTATTTACTAAACGAAAATACATATAAATGAGTACAGGTTATAAATACATAATAAGTAGTACATGCCTTACTAACAAGTAAGTAATTAATTTATTTATAATTAACAGAAATTGTGTGACTAATCTTCTATTTCACTGACCAAATATTTCTTTAAACGGATTTATTAAGTGATTTGATTACTCATTTTAAACGAATTCACTTTTGATTTTATATTCATGAATCATTATTTTTATCAATCACGATAAGGAAAACATACTTGTTGTTATTTATAGTATGTTTGGTCGAACTTTGTAATTTAATTAGTAGAACACAAATATCTATTAATATTTTGTGTTTTCAACTGAGTTATTGATTTAATAGCTATCTACATGATTTCTAGATATTATAAACACTTGATTTATTCTAACATTAAAACATTAATTGTAACCTAGTTTTTTTTTTCCACTCGATTTCCAACAATATAATATCCATGTGTACTGATATCGCTAGAAACTGCAGTTGCAACCACGTTGTGTATATTTTATCTAATCATCATCATCATCATCATCAGCCTATCTTATATTCGTCCACTGTTGGACATAGGCCTCTCCCAATGATCGCCACACTGCACGGTCTGTATTTTATCTAATAGCAAGTATGTATACAAATCTACATACATATATGTATAGTTTTTAATAAGTACATTAATTTTAGCGATGTTACATTTTACCTACTCATTCTCTATTGCAAGCAGTTGACCTACTTATAAGATCAGCCAATCAGACAAGAGCAATATGACATCACATAACTCTATTAGCGTGATGGATCTGCCAACCAACAAACTCAAATATCACGACATTCATACTTTGATTGAGACCATAAAGCCAAATTTAAGCTGTGCTCAATTAAATGAAATATGACTCTGGTGCCCTAATTGGGATGCTAACAGAATAGATGGATGTGCCTTGTACGTCTGGTAGACCAAATAAAGGCAATAATATGTGTATTGTATAGCATGTAAATGTGTATGTTTCTTTACGATTTAACTGCTGAGCAGAATTGGATGAAATTTATTGTACAGATAGATAAGACCCTGGATTAATTTATATAGATTACTTTTTGTTCTGAATAAACGGATGTCGCTTGTAGTGATATACATATACCATCTCGCTACTAGACACATCAGTGGATATTTCCATAATTACTTATTTATAACTTAAAAACTATGATAAAGGATTCAATAGCAGATTGAATAAAATGACAACACATATTAATATTGAATACATACAAATATCATTTTGCTAATCAGTTAAACTATAACATAAATCATGCACACAAGATTTACTGCCTAACTTCCTTATCTTACAATCTTCAGAGACTAATCGACTACAACTTGTCTATAACTAATCTCGCAAACTAAACAGAAACACGCGAAAATAGCCTCTACTTTCACCACATGCCTCACATAAAAACCGCAGGTAAACTTCTCTGTTACAGATCCATCAACGTCCCTTTACTATTTCAATCGATTTAGATCTTAATCTTGTTTACAATAGGGTTCAAAATAGGTTACTCGGTCGTGAAGAGGAAGATTAACAGCTTCCCTTTGACTGGCTGAAATGTACTTTCACCCTTATTTATATAGAGTTATAGTCGAAAATGGGTCAAAAATGTTGTAGATAACGGCAGAAGCATGGCATTTCAAGGTGGCCATGGCTTCTGTCTTTCAAAGAACTGATAATGTTGTCAAGCGTCAGTGTTGCGCGAACCGTCGGCGTGTGCGCATGTGTTATTTACTGCGAGAATTCGATAGCGCGTGATCGTGACATAAATGTAATAGTGAGATAAACATTGTTATTCGGATGTGACATCGTATGATATTCCATATCTGTGGTCTGTGTTTATTTTGTACTTGATTTGTTGTACGGAATTCGTTTGGATCTAAATAATTTACTAGGGAAACGTTCGTGTTGTTAACTTAAGCAAATAGGCAAAGGCAACTTGGATTTTACCTAACAAGAGTGTGTGTCTTAATAAGTACGAAATTTAATCATAAGAACCCATCAGTAAAAAAAGTGTTACTCAACCAGTGACAACGTGGTCTTTTTAACGCTACCCTAAACCCAACAGTGATACCAAATAAGTGTACTAATAAAAAAAGGATTGTAAAACGATGCGGCGTCAAAAAATGAACTTGGATCCTGATCTAGGAGACTTGGAAGAAATGCTAGCACATGTCCAAACACAATTAGAACACGAGATCGATTTAGAAAAGGACAGTAAAATGCCTTCCTTCACCAACGTCCAAGAAAGTCCCAAGATGATGAAGAAAACATCGTCCTTTGGGAAAGCCGACACATTTTCCTTCCGTCGCAACGGTCGACCGCCATTAAAACCCCAAGAGTTCGATTCGGGCAGCCAATCTTTGAATGGCTACGAACACTATGACAGTCAGAACGAATACCAACAGCCAATTATAAACGGGCACAGCAACAGTCATGGGAGGGGATCACAAACTTCTCTCCAATCAGATGAAAACTACCAAGTGTCCCTGCAGTCTTTTCGATCGGAACCGTCTCAAGGGTCCAGGTTTTCCGTGGTCAGTCTGCCGGATAGGGGAACTGCGTCGGTGAATGGAAGGTCCAGGACTGCTACCCTGCCCAGGGGATATGGGTCCAGCAAGGAGAAGAATTGGGAGAATTATTGGGCTTGGTGAGTATTGCTTTCCATAATATTATAATTTTTTAGAGCTTTTCTTGCCCCGCAGTGGACAAAGACCTTGTTTTACACATACAATGTGTGTTATTCTTGTAAATACTTAGTCCAGATTGGTCCAGGGTTTATATCTTAGTGATTTGAACATGTATGTTTACGTAAACTTTTTAATTCCTAAATTAGTTAAAAGCAACCTTTTTATAGATATTGTCCATCACAAAGACGTTAAAATAATAGGTCCATCATCATTATTTAATTTCAGAATTGTGTCGATTGTAAAAAAGGGTTGTTTAGAACGATAAATGCCTATTCAAAAAAAGGCTACCCCATTGAGCATTATACGACTTAAATGATCGAAATTCGTTTGGTTTTTGTGTAAAACAACCTTGCAGTTAATTTGAAATAGTTACACTGGTTTCTCAAACACGTGTTTATTTTGCAAACCAAATAGCGTGGCAAAACTAATTGTTTGTTATGATTTCTATTTTCGTACTCTAGTTAATACTCCTTGAAGAATATTACGAAATTCAAAACGTATTGTTTAATGCACAGGTTGTTGGTTCTTGTATGTAATTTGTTACTAAGACATTAAAATGGAAATTAAAATAACAATCACACCAATAGTATAAAGGCAAAGGTAAAAGTTTGTGTATAAGGAACTGCATGAAATTCACTCTGAAGATCACTAAGATAAAAGATCATTGATGAAGATAGCATAGAGATTAACCTTAAATGAACACATGTGCAACTTTTAATCCCGGATTATAGCGAGCATCACCGCGAGACGCTGCTACTGCATATATAAAAGTTAGATAACTATATCAGTGATAGAAAACGAAGGAGATGACATGTGCTATCTTATCTTTGAAAAACTATAGATAAGGTGCGTGCTACTTGCATACAGCCTATGAGATACTTAACCAGTATTTTATATAATATATTTTAAAGAAAAATGACATGTAACTTAAATTCATCACATTACAAAAAATCATTTGTTCTATCAGTAATAGTTACATAAATGTTTGTACAATATATAAAAAAATTCGTTTTCACAACTCTTTGATAGTCAATAAATGGTACTTAATTTAAAAAAATAAACCCAGTTCATTGCTCTGTTATTATATGTAACCAAACATCTGGAAACGAAGATCTGCTTAACCGATTTTGATGAAACTCGCTGTTGCATAAGATATAACTTAACTAAACAAGAGAATATAAGACCTTAGTAATATAGATAGATAGATAGATTAACTCTTTATTGTTGACACATATTAAAAAACAGTACATAAAACAAATTGTATCTAAACTAGTGCCACAAGCGGCGGCCTTATCGCTAAAAGCGATCTCTTCCAGGCAACCTTCGGCTGGAGAGAAATAAGCAAAAAGAAAAAAATAATAATGTGGTAATATCATATTCTGTGGTAATATTTAAATCAAATTAACATCAATAACAAAAGAACACAAGTATAAGAAAATTTAGAACATAGGATTGGGACAGAGGGCGGCCTTATCACTTGGAGCGATCTCTTCCAGTCAACCTAGCTTGGAAAACAACAATGTTATTTCCCTTCTAAGAGTAAGTTATGTTTGAATGATACATGCGGATGTTTAGGTACGGAGAGGTTAGTTTATTAAATATCTAACGTATCTAATGTTTGGACATCTCATCTGTGGAGGCATATTGTTGAAATAAACAACCTTACTTGTGATGGGAATGTAGTACCTACCATACTTATTTAATTAACGGTACTAGACGAATACAGGTATGTAAATCATCACCATCGCCACTCTTTTACAGGAGTCGTATTATTATATATTACTGAGAATTGTGATTCCCCCGTAAAATTTTAAAATTAATTCATTAGGGGAGTTCCCCAGACACACAGATCCTTCCACGGAAGATTCAAGTTTTCGTGTTTGGAGGTTCTAAAACATGTCGGTTTCCTCACGGTGTTTTCCTTCACCGTTAAGCGAGTGAGCATAAATCAGCAAGTAATTTGATTATTATGAATGTTTTATCTTCTTCACTTATTTCCTTAACGATAAAGAAATTAATTGCTTGATCTAAGCACTAAAAAAATATTGTTGTTTTAAACATTTATAAAAATACCATAGTTTTGTAATAATTGCCATAAAGGGCTCTGACATGGCTTAAAAACTGCTCCATGACTGACAGCCAGAACCTACAATTTCACGTGTCATCCAACCCATAGTTACCTACGTTAGTGATTTCTCAGAGCAATTGGAACAGAATGCTTAAATAACTATCATTAGACTAACTTTCTCGGGCAATTTGTAGTCATTTCTATTTCATATCCGTTGCTTTTGGAGATTTCTTATTATATTTATGTGTATGTGATCTTTTATACAGAACAATGCTATGGATAAGATATCTATTTAAATAAATAAACTCTTGAGAACACCAGAGTTGGCCGCTCTCATACTAATTAAATTTACTGTGATTTAGTACGGGTCCAACTCAATACCTTTTTAACCGACTTCCAAAAAAAAGTAATCAAGTCTTCTGAAAGTTTTTTGTATATGTTACGTGATTACTCCGTTGTTTTTATTATGAAGTCATTAAACAATGACCTACGTACGATTTAAGAAAAATATACTATCAATATGTGAAAGATTACTCATAACATATGATGACGAATGTATATTTTATTACAAAGTATAGATTCCCGGATACCACGCCAGTTTGTTTGTTGTAACTAGAATAAAATATTACTAAATATAAAAACACAATAAAAATGCATTTATTTCTACGAATGTTTCGTTCTGAGTATTGATAAGATTCCAAGATCTCGTGCAAAATGACACAGAAAACAGAAATCTCAACTTTACGTCATAATAAATTGTACAAGTTGCACCCTGTGGTGTTACTCAGAATAGTCTTATCAATTCGGTTTCTTATCTCCAAATCAATTTCCTTGGTATCAGTTTAGTTCAGTCTTTTTACATGGAACACTAACAAACATGCAATCTTTTACTTATTATATTTTATTAATTTGTTCTGGATCAAAACCAGTTTTGAATGTATACTTAGCTTATTTGGGAACACATTCTGTTTTGTGTACCATTATAAATAAATAAATAAATATTGTGTTGTATTATTATACGTTTGATATATTAGATGATGGAATACAGTGTAACAGCTCGCTATTGCACTATCGCAAGTACAAACCTGTATCCGTATTATGTGCCTGTATGTACTCGTATACTGTAAAGTGTAGTTTTGTGAACAATAAATTTGAATTTATTGTTGCAGCTTTAACACTTCGATTTAGTTATTTTATTTACACACCACAACACATAGAAAATACATGATTAACACCAAAACATTTAAAAGGGACTGATCCATTCTGTGCATCCCACACATGCGTGCACAAGATAATTATAAACAGATCCCAAGTTTAAAAAAAATCTAAAATAATATATATAATACGATGCTGGTGGAAGTTATAGTTAATTGTAAATATTAAACAAATTATAGAAACACAACTAAGGTACAAAAATAATTGTGTAGCATGCAAAACAAGGTGAGATACATCACATTGTTGTGGGTTTACTTCAAGGTCCTTTACGAAAAATTCAAAAAAACTTTCTCTAAAAGCCAATAAGTTAATTACCCCCTATCTACACAGAGCTCGGAGTGTGCAGAACAGAGAGATTTGTCTAGACGTATCGACCCCGGCGCCCTGGCTGACTTCTAGGGTACAGTGCGGGTGTACTGAGGTCTAGCACTAGGATACATAATACCTACACCTGTCTAATACATATAAAAGTCATGAAAACGGCTCTTAGGGCGACTTGATAAAGTCTCAACACTAGAGTTAGCCACTCACATTCGATAAGAAGAAGTCCTGTAAAGTTTAAGGTTACGTAAACCTATCGTAAAAAAAACCTGTCTAGATTAAGACTATAGACAAATTAAAAAAAAAAAACTAAGTAATTCAAGGGTATAGTATGGGGATGCGTAAATGCATTTCCTCCACGAAAAAAAAGGGTGTAGCGTATAATAAGCGTGTTCATCACTCTGTAATAATAATCCAACTAACATTGTACACGCGATAATTTGTGAGTTTGTGATTGTGGATGTAAAAATCGAGTGTGGCTCTTAGCTTAGCTTCTAGTGTCTGCTTTTCGTCCAGATGCACCCTGGTTCGAATCCAGCCCTACACCAATTACATGCATTTTCAAGTTAAGTGTGGATTTGTACTCGCTTAACGGTGAAGGAAAACATCGTGACGAAACCGACATGTTTGAGGACCATAATATCCGAGGACATGTGTCTTCCGTGGAAGGACCTGGCTGGGGGGCCGGGCGCCCAGGTCCTTCCACGGAAGACACATGTCCTTGGAAATTGCGGACCTCAAACATGTCGGTTTCCTCACAATGTTTTCCTTCACCGCTAAGCGAGTGCAAATCCAAACATAACTTGAAAATACAAGTCACGATGTATCTGCCCAAGAAAACTCCCTTAACGAATTAATTCTGCGTGGGAGTCACGACCCTCAGTCAGTATGAGAAAATACGACTCAAAGAAAAAGAGATTGTGGTGTGTTTATCAACCGACTTCAGAAGAAGGAGGTTCATATTTATTCTGAATGTATTTTTTTGTGCGTATGTGCGATCGCTCCAATTACAGTTTTTTATTAGTTAGGTCATATTTCAGGGTTTGTTATTTCTGAAATTTGGTATAGTGCTAGATTAGAGCCTGAGTAACATAGGCCAATTCATATACTGCAATATATAATGCAGCCGCAGGGCACTGCTAGAAAAGAACATAGAAGTACAAATGTCCTCAAGTTTATATTATTTTGTTTAAAACTTCCCTTACTTGTATTGACATCAGATATCGAATATTTGTTCTACAAATTTTGCAATGCAATCGATATTTCCACACCAATTTTCGTGAGTCATATAAAAAAAAAACATAAAGAACGCTCCTACCATGAATGATTCATCTTTTGACAACAGTGTCGTTTATGCGGATATAGTTTTAGAGACCTCGTGGCCCTCTGGTTATGATCTGTTATTGGTAAATCGGAAATTTTCTACCTTGTTCTTCTTCTTATCGAATGAGAGTAGCCAACTCTGGTGTCGAGAGTTTATCAAACAGCCCTAAGGGTCTCTGACACGACTCAACGACTGCCGTACAAACAGCTGTTACTACAAAAGTTCAACCAATCGCAGTCGAGTGAATCAGGAATTTTCTATTAAGTAAATATTCCGGGACATTGTATACAGCAACATCTAGCCCCATAATTAATTGATCTTTATTGGATGGGTGAATTGATTTTCTTTTTAACCCTTGTATCACCATCATCATTATACACAGCCCTTGGGATCCTACTGCTGGGTATAGGCCTCCCTTTGTACGTACATATATTGTACAAACCCATGGGTATACCTACTAACTACATAGGTACTAATATTAACCTACCAATTTCATAATTTCCCTCCAATTAGGGTTAATTAACCCTCTAACCGTTGACTAGTACATCACACCTCACACAAAGTATAGTATACGCTTCCAACCCCTTTTTCACCCCAAAAACACCCACTTTCAACCCTTTTAGCTCAGTCACGAGCGGTTCTTGCACTAGGCCACTAGTTCATGGCATTACATTCTAGATTTTTGTAGGTTTTAAAGTGTTTTTTTAATGACAAATAATGGAGGTTTAATATCTGTGTTGAGTAATTAGATTTTTAATGGTTTTCAGTGTGTTTTACAAAAGTAAAGCAAGCTTAATGATAGTGTTGAGCAATTATAAGTAACATATTTTTTTAATGACAAATAAGGAGGTTGAATATCTGTGTTGAGAGATTTAAAACAATAGTAGTAGTGCTAAGGAATTAAATAAAAATGAATTGTGTGTTGTTTTGAAATAAAGAAGTGTTATACTGAATTAAGTAGGGAAAGTGATAATATCGCGTAGAGGATTTTCTTTAACACGTAATAAATACATAAATAATTAAACTGAACTTAGAAAACGATCGTACAGGAAATTAATTGGCCTAAATATTGAATTAAAATAATAAGATTTGTGTTGATTGTGTTTAATATGTTCAGAGAAAGAACATTAAAATAAATATAGTGTTTAAAATGATAAGCTTAAATAGACTATTAAAGAAAATTACGTAAAGACAAGAAATATGATCGACACATCACCTTCGTAAGTATACTAAAATGATGAAATTACTCCTTTTAAAAAATCTTTGCCCCACTTTTTCACCCCTCAAGTTGTAAAATATACAAAACAATAGTATGCATTGCATACTTCACATAACATCGTCTGTCTCTCTCTGCTCCATACAACTAAGTCTAGCGGCCTCCCTCGCTCGCCATGCAATCGATGTAGTGCATGCGCGCTAGTTTCAGGTCGTAACTTGAATCCTGATGCTATCCTAGATGCTATTTAGGTCATAAGGAAAACTAGATTTTTCTCTTGATAAAGAAAAAAAAGGTATGTTATATATTTGATGAGTGTATGTATCTCTATATAGTTTATCGGCTAGGATTTGAATGACATATACAAATGTAGGTCTCACCTGTTAGTTACAGTATAGCAATAGCAAGTCATATCAGAGATCCCTAGGGCAGTTTAAAAACTCTCAACAATAGAAGTAGATTCCACTTTACTAACTCCGAATAGATTGTTTTATTGGATACAAAAGGAATATGATTGATCGTGGTAATCAAGTAACACAAACAACTTTCAGACGAATAGAGAACCTCCTTCTTTTTTCAGTTAGGTTATAAAACATTTTTCCTAGCACAAATGGCGGTCTTATCGCTAAATGCGACTGAACTAATTATAGTCTGTTATGGTATATTTGTAGACAGGATGTCATAAACGTGGTATATTGATTGTTTGTTTTAGTAAACAAGATTTGGCTTTGTTTACCTTATGTAGCGGGCTGTTGTATTATTATAGGGGGTGGGCCCGATAAATGTTTATATTTGATCTGTAAGATATTAGTGGATGCCTCGTGGCTTCGCTAACTTTTGTTGTAAAGAAGCCTGTCACTTTCTTGACCGTTTACTAACTCCATTCCAAGTATCGCGGTGATCCCTTGCTCCTTTTTAATGTGAGAGAGACAGAAATATCAACAAAGTCGCTTTTGTGTTTATGTATCGTGTTTTTTTGGGAAAAGAAACTAGCCTTAATTCCTTTGAAAAAAAAAACATTAACTTAAAGATATGTTCAACTATCAAAAATTTACAAACAAACAAATCAAATTAACAATATGGTGGTTTGAGGATGGATTGAGGACTTCTTTAAAAATATTGTTTACTTCAAATCTTCATCCTTCCAATCCTTCAGCCAATCCTAGATTACAAGTTAATCTGTTTCTAAGCGCAGGTTAAGTCGTATTTAACCTTAATTCGATGACATTTGATACCTAACCGTGATTAGTAGAGTTAAGCCACAATTTTCTGGTTGGACGATTAGACAGGGTTAAAGTTCTTTGAATTTTGCTTGTCGTTTGGTTACTTATAGACTTTATTGATATTCTTGTAATGTTGCGGATGGATAAAAAAAATTCTATTCAATATTTTTAGGACTTTATTCTGAAGATCCAAAAAATAAACTTTGATTCTTTTGTGCTAGTTTATCGTGGTAGGCGCTGCCAGACTTTTTCACTTTTTGTCTATCATGCACTTGAATAGAGATAGCCTTAACTTCGCGTCACTCGCACAAGCGACGCTGTGGTCGAAGATGTCCCATACCTTTTCTAGTAAGGCTCTTAGGCTGTCTAAACACTAATAGCTATCTATATAAACTTTATTGGTCTGCATTGTTTATTTGCTGTGTTTACACAAAAAATGTCAACAATATGTAATTAAAGAGATAAAAAATATTTACGAGTATTGTATGTGACAAAAAAAAATAACAACGTTCACTCTAACTCTGGTTCGATTATAACTAGCAAAGCAACACTAAGTTTAGACCTTATCAATCCACTGATGTAAATATCCGGCTAGATTTCCACACGCGTTACACGCCTCCAGAGCTCGGCCTTATTCAATAATCAGCTGTAATAGAGCACGTCCTACGAACGTTATGTAATGTGATTCATTTTGAAGGCACAGGTAACTGAAAAATGTGTTTTAAACTTCTAAATAATGTCTTTGCTGAATTGTAAATTAACGCAGTAGAAAAATGTAGTCACCTGCCGTCTTACTTATGAAAAGAATCATGGAATGGATGCCTAAGCTGAGAAGTGTTTTGTTTTATTATGTTACTAGTGAACGCCCGCGGCTTCGCCCGCATTATTTTGATATAAAAAAGTAGACTATGACACTTCTAAGACCTACATACCAAAAAAACATCAAAAGTTATTGCGTTATGAACGTTTAAATAAACAAAATACTAAAAATCTAAAAACTGCTATAACGTGATCTGATACCTAAACATTTTATTCTAATATATATTTGGTCAGATTTTTGACCCTCTTCAGCTTTGTTATATGTATAGATAGATAGTTTTCAACTACGGAAGACTTCTCAACTTTGAAGTATGGAAAGCGGGACAAAAAATAACCTGAAAATAGTATATATTATCTCTTATATATTTGCATATTACTATTTCGTGGATTAGTACAAAAGTTTGTACATATAGTACACTCACAACTTTCGTATAAAAATACTGGTGTAAAATCCAATATATTATGATGGCCACATTAAAATTTACAATAGCACTGTCCATGCCGGATATATAATGTAGAAACCATTTGTCCTGGTGATTTTCCTTCAATAAACTAAATGTATCGAAGTTTTCCCTTTCAAATTAGTACGTGATACCCTTGGCCATTGACAATATAAGATAGACACCTAAGTTTATAAAATACACCATAATATGTGCGAGATTAGGTCTTATATACATAAATTAAAAAAAATGCCAGAAATCTTATAACTATCTCGATAAATATGTACCCTCAGACGACTGAATAGATTTGTATGACTTTTTTACGGAACTAAATTTGTTAGATTAATTTGGTTAAACATAATGTTATTGGTTATCTCTTATAAAAATAATTATTTAAATGCTAGAAATCTTACATCTCGATAAATATGCTCACGCGACTGAATTAATTTTTATGACATTTTGTACGGAACTAAATTCAATAGATTAATTTTGTTACATACTTGTAATCCCGAATTAATAATGTTTCTGAGTTAGACTTTGGGGCGATGCTATTTTGATATACACACAGTGTGCATATATCTACTTTGATCCTTTCTATTAAATGGTTACCTAGAAGAGATCGCTCTCTGATACAAGTAAGCCGCCACTTGCAACACTAGAATAATTTGGTTTTCCAAAGTAAATTAAGTAAAACAGTAGTACATACATCTATCTGACACGATGGGATGACATGGTCGTGTCTGACCAAACCCTTTTCGAAAGAATTAAAAAAAAAACTATGACAAAACGTTATACCACAGTTAGATGTCTATTGATTGTATTGTCGTCGCCCTTGAGTGTTGCATAGATTGATTCACTCACAACATGCGCCTACTCACAAGGTTTGAGGACAAACAAACATACATCATGTTTGTTATTATGCGGGACTGATAAGAGGAACATACTTATTGGGTTGCATTACTCTGGGTGAAATAATTATACTTAAGACATACATCAATGGCACCTAGGGGAGGAGGCCTATACCCAGCAGTGGGTTGACAACGGCCGAAGATGATGATGATGATGACATACACTGCTAGCTTAGAATAATCATAAACATGATTATGTTTAGTAAAAAAACAAAAAAAAAATCTAGATTGTTATAACTAGTATAACTTTACTTCAAACACTATTTTTATTTTTTCGTTTTTAGCTTCACAATAGCTTAGCTTTTAACATTACATTTATATTATGCACAATTTGTAACTATGAACTGTTTGAAATAAATGATTTCTATTCACACATATTTAATTTTAGTGTGTGACTTTAACAATGAATAGAATAATAGATAGAATTTTATTCACCTTATAACATCTCGTTACATTGGGCAAGTCAATTTACATTTTTGCTTAATTATACGGTACATAGTTATATTAAATTAGACTTACTAAACTTATCTAACGGTTTGGTCATATACAAATGATGATTCTGACTAACGCAATCTCTTGTATTCATTTAATAAATACATGACTAAAACCAAACAACTTTTGACTATAACAATTTCTTCTTCTTCTTATCGAATGAGAGTGGCCAACTCTGGTGTCGAGAGTTTTCAAACCGCCCTAAGGGCCTCTGACATGTTTTAACGACTGCCGTACTAAACAAACAGCTGGGACCTACAATTTAAAGTGTCATCCAACCCAGTGGAAGCGGCCAAAGTGGATTGCCACTTTCCGGTCACCCATCGAAGGACTGACCGCGTCGACCTTTGCTTAACATTGGTAATCGCATGCGATTGCTTCCGCTAGCTGAGCTACGGGCGCTTCTAACAAACAACTATTAGTGAATCATAATTATGATATTGATAAAGCCCACTACATTATAAAAACTATACACATTACACATAAACAAAAGATACATCAATAACAAGTTGTGTAAGCTGCCCTTACGTAGGAGTACCGTGGGCTATAACTTACTCGTAA
The DNA here is from genome assembly GCA_964023185.1 of Macaria liturata. Classification (NCBI taxonomy): domain Eukaryota; kingdom Metazoa; phylum Arthropoda; class Insecta; order Lepidoptera; family Geometridae; genus Macaria; species Macaria liturata. The sequence goes on along the minus strand of OZ026807.1, from coordinate 13,382,966 downwards.
CTTAAACTTACGTAACATTACTCATACGGCCTTACTGCCTACAAAGTTCTTTAGGTACAAGTAAGTGAGGAAATTGGATTTTTTATTCTTTTATGAGTCAAGGTGTTTAAGTATAAATCGGCAAGTATCATGATTACAGTAAAATAAACTTCAAAGTTAAAGGATTTATTTTCAACTTACAGACAGGTACAAAGACATACCTACATGAGAGATACATTAAACTTGTGATGCACTTCTCTAAAACAGTTACTAAGTTTTTTACACCAATATCAAAATGTCGTTATATTTTATTTTTTACACGATTTGCGACAAAATATTATCACTTACTAGATGTGTTTCGTAATCTTATCAACAAAATGATGTATCCCAGAATTAAATATTCTTTGTGACAATAAATTGAAGACTATAAAAAATTATATATAAATATTTAGTTGAAAACTGCCAGAATAATCACGTTACACTGCCTGCCATTGCTCAACATCATTAGGATAATAACCAAATCAACATATTCCTTCCGGCGGCGTGTACGGATTGGATCTCGTCGCGTAGCAAAGGAAATTCCAAAAAATCTTCCTCCTAATTGCCACAAGCGAACAATCAGTCACTGACATCTTCCTTCTGTCTCTTCCAGCGAGCAATCGATAAGCAGCGCGCGCGCCTCCGTGATGGTGTACGACGACGGCCAGAAGCGCTGGGTGCCGTCCGGCTCTAGCTCGGGCCTGTCCAAGGTGCACATCTACCACCACACGCAGCACAACACCTTCCGAGTCGTGGGGAGGAAGCTAAACGACCACGAGGTGAGATATTGGACAAGTACTAGTCAGAATATAGTAACAATACGAAAGAATTCTCTTCAAAGCCAACCAATGTTCTTCAAAGACTGCAAAGTTAAGTGATATGATTTTAGGAAGCCACTGATGGTTTTCTGGGCACTTTTCTCGAAAGCCACAGGAGAACAGCTTGAAGACCTTTAAGTATACCAAGGTTCCTTAAAATATCAAGCAAGACCTATTTTTTTACATCAAAAACAAACAAAGCCAAACGTAAGCCTATTTTGTGATAAAACAATATCCATTTATCAAGGTATCGTCGTATTGATGACCTCCACCTGGTAGATCGTCTAGTAAAAGATCTGCCACTATTTAGACAGATTTTTTTAACATTCTGCAAGGCTAGCTCGAATCAGAATCAATAGTTATTCCAATTCAATGTAAACAAAACCACTAGGTATAGGAGGATAGCGAATTACATTACAATTACATTAAACACAAAATATCACTACGAAGAGGACACAATTTTCTTGTTTAATGTTTAATGAGCACCAGATCTCTATTTCGCGCAGCGGTGTCAAAAGCGAAAATTGCCCTAATGATAGCCGACCTCCGGTAGGAGATGGCACTTCAAGAAGAAGAATGTCCTTAACATGTTCCTTCCTCATGTTCCAGGTGGTGATAAACTGCGGCATAGTGCGCGGCCTCAAGTACAACCAGGCGACGGCCACGTTCCATCAATGGCGCGACGCGAGACATGTGTACGGACTCAACTTCTCCTGTCGAGAGGACGCAGACAGCTTCGCGCGAGCTATGATGCATACTCTAGAGGTAAGAGGCAAAGAAAATGTATATTTTGTTAAAGCACTAACAATAGCAGGGACGAGTTGTATAGTAGACTAGTTTTTAGGGTGCACGGGCTCCAAGTCCACGAGGCCCCGCGTGCTACTCGTAGTAAGAGTTAAGGGTTATAAAATAGTAATAAGAGTAGTTGATAATTTAGGAAAAGAGTAGTTTAACGGATGCAAGTAACGGTCACAGTTACATACAGTAGTTTTTTAATGGACTGCCCATTTAAACGCATTTTAAACTTCAAAATTCTTGGGTCCAGAATTTTTAATCCGCCCTTAGGGCCTCTGACATGACTTATCGACTGCCGTTATATGACACACTACCGGGACCTACAACTCAACGAGTCAACCAACCCACTTCAAAAAAATTACACTTGGAAATTAGAAAAACCCTACAGATAGTCCAAGTGCTCTAGTCTACTGTCAAAGAAAGCATGTTCAGTATCAATAAATAAATATTGTGATGATGTTCCAGATCCTGGCGAACAAGCCTCAGAACAACGCGCCCCCGCCCCCGCAGGCGCCTAACCCCCCCGCCGTCTACAACGGACACAACAACACACACAACTACGACGAGGATATGGGATACAGGTAATAATCACATACTTTTTAATCACATTCACCACCATCTTTGATTGGCGTTTACTTTTTGAAACATCCTGCTGACTGTTTTTGTTTTCAATTATTGCTTTCAGGGTGTCTTTTGACCCTGTACTTTAGGACACATGTATATCCATTTCATAAAGAGATGCTCTTTGCATATGTCCAATGAAGCGTCTCATGACAATCGACATCGGTTGATCAACAAAGGCAAGGTTCCGGAAAAAAGAAATCCCGGCGGCCGCCAAAGAATAAAATGGCTAGATGACATTTAGAAATAGACGAAGCTAAGCTACCCGCGTCTAAAAGACTGGGATCGTAAGAAGTTTTGCCAACTGAAGATGGCACCCGATGATATTAACTTGTATCCTACATCACGTTTTTTTTAATCTTCCACCGCTGTTCCAGAACAATGACCCGCGAGGACGCGGCCATCCTGCAGCAGCCCGCCTACCACGCGCCGCCCGCGCACCACCCTCAGCACCACGCGCAGGCACAGTACCACGCGCCGCACCAGCACCCACACCAGGTAACTACATCCTGTAACGGCCCGCCTACCACGCGCCGCCCGCGCACCACCCTCAGCACCACGCGCAGGCACAGTACCACGCGCCGCACCAGCACCCACACCAGGTAACTACATCCTGTAACGGCCCGCCTACCACGCGCCGCCCGCGCACCACCCGCAGCACCACGCGCAGGCACAGTACCACGCGCCGCACCAGCACCCACACCAGGTAACTACATCCTGCAGCAGCCCGCCTACCACGCGCCGCCCGCGCACCACCCGCAGCACCACGCGCAGGCACAGTACCACGCGCTGCACCAGCACCCACACCAGGTCAGGAATAAACTTTGAATTTTGTAACCTGTAAACTTTAAATAAAATGGCGATGGGCTGGACACTTGGCGAGACGTACTGACAGCAGGTGGAGCAAAGCAATAACTGAATGGTATCCACGGCTAGGTAAGCGAAGTGTAGAAAGACCTGTGCAACGGTGGCTGGATGATGTTAGAAAGTTAGAAGGAAACATCTGGGCAAGAACAGCGCTAAACAGGGAGTATTGGCGTAAGAGGGAGGAGGCCTGTACCCTGCAGTGAGTCTCATTGGACTGATGATGATGAAAACTTAAAATTTTTGGGCTTATCTTAAATATCACGAGGCAAAAGAAGTTCAAAAAAGTCTTTGATTCATTGACCCAAAAACCTCAAACATTTGGTAAGCATCACTTTTGGCCATTCTTTATACATGTCAACACTGTGATTGTGTACCGTGTGTATTGACCGTAATTCGCCTGATGGTAAGCAATTATCACAGTCTAGAATGGAGCGTGCTTACCCAGTAAGAACCGATTCAATCTCGCTTTGAAGATCGCAAGGCTATATTCCGCGGGGAACAGGGAGTCAGGAAGGGAGTTCCACATTTTAGCCGTTCTCACTATAAAAGTGGAAGCAAAACGCTTAGTGCGGGTCTTAGGAAATTGTCCTAGGGAGCGGTGACGACCTGCTGTAGCCCTGCAGGGCAAGCACGGCACGAGGACTAATAGTCTTTCCACCATTTATATCCACTTGGTGTATGGTGGCAGGTGACCTGCTGCTCGCCCCCCTTCTCCCACCTTACCTGTTATATGTTTAAGTTTTTATAGTTAAATTTCTTGTGCTCATTATTGTACACCCCGTCTAGTCTTTTTTTATGATTTCCTCTCTATCCTACGCTCACCTGGAAGAGATCGCTTTCATCGATAAGGCCGCCATTTGTGGCATTAGGCATTAGGCAATAGTTTTATGATTATGCATTATTAGGATGAAATGTACACTAGTGACTGTATGTAGATATAATTATTATTGAATAAAGATATTTTGAAATTTTATTGTGGCATTAGTTTTAATTTTTTCTCTTTTTTCTATAATTTATTTATTTATTTGATTAATGGGAGGCAAATTGCTGATGTGCCCATATCGCACTGTGTCAAAATTGTTTTATATAGTCCACACAAAGTTCAAAATTATACAGTCCACTGGTGCAATGATCACAAGTAACAAGAGATTACGATTTATTTTTTTATGTGAGTGCCCAATAAAGCATTAAATCTATCTATCTATTTTGGAATTTGTTCTGGATCGAAACCAGCTATAAATTTATATTTAGTTCATTTCAGAACACATTATGTTTTGTATGCCATTATAAAATAAATAAATAACATCACGTTGCAGGCTGGCGGCGCGCCCCCCGCGCCCCCGCCACACGGCGTGGCGCACACACACACGCTCCCGCACGCGCCGACGCACGCACACACGCAGCAGACGCCAACGCATCATCGTACTAACAGGTAACTTGCTTTTTTAAAGTAAGACGAGTTTGCAGTTAGCGTACAGTCGCCAGGCTATGCTACTTCCATACAAAATGTTGTAAGTATAGTTTTTCCCGAAATCTTCAAAACTACCTTGGGTTGGCAAAATCTTTTTCTAGTTTACATCACAGAGTAATACAGTAAAACTTACTTGCAAAGACTGTGGCCTAAATAAGATAGACATTCCGTGATTAAATAATACTTACGGCGCCTCGTGGTTTTACCCGCGTTTAGAGCGTTCGCGAATGAGTTTTGGTGATTTATTTTCCATACAAACGTATACCGTGTTTCCTTTCCTTGGAAAATGAAATGAATGCAATCATTTTTAAACCTAAAATCTATATCATCGAGGAGAATGTCTTTATGGTAATGAAATGTTTTAGCTCCTTGTACACTGTTGTACATTACGAATAAATCAAATTATGATGAATACATTTCGTGGTTCTTCTACTATGCAGAATTTTGCCCAACAGTGGGACATTACATTTATTTGTGACTTGTTTGTTTGGGAAATGCTCCAAAATAATACGTTTTATAATCGCATCCTTAATGAGACAAGGATAATGATAATCATTTACATAATTAGATGATCCTACATTTTGAACATAGTTGATAACCAAAGCTGATCGAGGAGTCACATTTTATGGTGTATTTAGCGACGAGTATTGTGTTATAAATTTTGATATTTTTTTACTGTATATTCAATAGTTTCTAAGTATGGATCAAATGTGTTATTTATCTATCGCCTCATTGACCGAGTGGTTAGTACTTTAAACTGCCTCACATTATAAAAAAAAAACTTTCTATGCAACTTTGTTTATTAGAGTAAGTGATCACTTGTTACAATGGAAATCCGCGAATCACTTAGTAATATCCCATTTTGGTTACTCTCAGTCATGAACCACCGAGATACAGGCCCTGGCCTAGTTCGGGGTTCACAAGAAATACACATTAACATTGTATACATTAATTTAGTAATAAGTAATGTTAAGTAGTACCAGTGTTTTGTCAAATAAATATCTTTATAACTCTCTACTCCATCACATGTCCTGTTCATTGATTACTATAATCTGTCTTCAATACTAAAGCGAAAAGGTTTCTTATAAACAAACCCTTCTTTGTTAGTTAATAATAAACCTTGTATACATGGTATGTTTTTTATTGACAAAGAATTATAACAAACTTATTTTACCCAAAGATACAATGATTTAGGTTAATAAAGTGAATAAAGTTTTGGTACTACAGTTCCAAAATAATATGATATATTCTTGTATTCCAGTGCTCCGATGGCAGGCAACATGTCTCTGTCGGCGGCTCCGCCCGCGCCCGCGCCGCCGCCCGTCCCGCCGCACCAGAACCTGCCTGCACCTAATAATGTAAGTACTTACATTATCAAAACTAACAAAAAAAAGGTAAAATTATTTACCGATCAGATGAATAAACAAAGCAAACTGCGTAAGCAATATGTTTAGTGTAACAATGTCTCTGACATCCATTGTCGGAGGAAGTATGGACGGAACAAAAGTACTTACATATTTCTTTTTATATTTTGTTTTCTGATATTAATAATCATAATTAATGGGCTTTAATAATAACCCCTTGGTCAGACTTTTGATTTAGGCTTTATGGATAATAAAATAACTTGCTTTGTTTGTCAACCAACATTAACGGTATTGCATTAATGGCTATAATCGTAAAAAGAACATTATAAGTTTCTTTGAACAACGTACTGTATTAAACACTAATGAAAGTTAACAATCCAATCCTGTGACCAATAAAACAGAATCTCACCAAATTACCATATATGTACATAATGTACAAATATAATACCATGCTTTCTCCCAGCTAACACATAACATGTATATTGTAGGGTCCCCTCGCGCCGCCCACGCCGCCCGCCGCGCCGCAGCCGCCGCCCATGGTAAGTTACTAAAACTATAATACTAATTAAATCACTCATTAATAATGTCTTATCATACTAATATGATGGTGTCATTATTATAGTGTTTTTTAGCTTTAGCTTTATTCCTTAATTTAAAATCAGTACATTTATCATTTACATACAAAGTGTTACTAATAGGTCTGCACAAGATCGACGCAGATGGCACATACAAAGGGAGGCCTATAGCAGTGGGATCCCAAGGGCTGTGGATGATGATGATGATTTTTTAAAAACGCACAATTTTTTGTACATGAAACAGTCAGAATAGAAACTATCAGGACCTACTCTCTACCTGGAGCCTTGTTCCCAGAAAATTATAACCCAGGGGTGCTCAAATCCAGAGCATAGCTTGGTTTCTTCTAGACAAGCGTGCTACATCTTAGACTACAGTGGTGCTTAACATCAGGCAGGCTGTAGTCAAACGTAAGCCTAGTCCGTGTTTACAAAAAAGCCTCGTTCAAAATGATCATACCAATTTATCAAGCGACTTAATTTCGTATGTGTTTGTGTAATGTGTATGTTTATTCACGGATTTCTCAGAAACTATGTGACGTTATGATTCATTTTGTATCAGATTAGGTATGTTTTTAACTTAGGGAACAGTGCAAATCTGATCAAAATAGCTTCAGTCGTTTTCTATAGTTTAGATGAGCACATTTAAGAATGTAATTTTTTTTTAAATCACCACTTGTAACTACTGATCTACAGTTGTAACTGCAGAACTCTGTATTCTCTATGAGCAATTCATAATTAAACTACTTTCAAATACAAATCGTTTTATACGAGTAACTCCAAAGCAAGGGGCTACATCTTAGACTACTGCGTTGCTTA